>JALBYD010000050.1:0-118097 GCA_023212685.1 Pseudozyma pruni
TTGTGTTTCCCCTTGCAAACGAAATTCCGAGCAAAAGTGAACTTTTTTTAGAAACCTACTTTTTGCGTGTTTGAAAAAAAAAAATCCCCCCCCCCCCCCCCCCCCCCCCTCCGGCCAAAGAGCGATCACCGATATGACGATTGCAAAGGGCAAAGGCTAGAGAAGCGTTGCGTTGGTCACAGCCACGCGCGTATCCACCACGTTGTACTTGGCGATACACCTCTCGGTCGAGACATAGACATGTTCGGCATCAGGATCCCAACACAACCCGCTGATGTTGGTCGAGGGCGTTGGATGCGTCAATGCTGCCGTGAGGAGATCCTCCCTCCTCCCCCCTGACGGTGAAGACCCGAGAAAGTCGGGCAGATAGTTCGACGCTCTTTCTGTGACGGTGGAGGAGCGATCAACGAGATTAACAGCGCGGTTCCACTCGCGCATGAACGAGGCGTGAATCATCGACCTCCTCGCCCTATCCCTTGCAATCGCCTCCTCACCCCCCGTCACCAGCCGGAACCGCTCATCAGCAGCAGCAGCCCGTCTTTCCACCCACGCCTCACTCGCCTCCTTCCCCGTACACGCCGCGGTGGTCATCGTGGGCGCTGGGATGCGCTGCGTCTCCTGAAACGTGACGGTGTCGGTGACGTTCCAAAAGTTTCGATGCTCAGTAAACGCCAGAAACCTTCCACAAGGCGAAAACTTGGCCACCCTCGCAGCCCCACTCCCAGCACTCGCCTGAGACGTGCTCACAGCCGCCATCCGTCGACTGCTGCGTACGTCCCACACCGAAACCACCCCGTCCTGACTCGCAACTGCAAACTTGGACCCGTCGGACGACCAGGTGGTGGAAAAGCACGCATCGCTAGACGCGGTGTACGTCGCCAGCTTGACGTGCTCGCCCGAGCGCGATACGGAGTGGATGAAGACTTCGGGCGTGTCACCGACGGCGATGAGGGTTCGTTGGTCGGGCGAGAGGGACGAGTGGTTTATAGCGGTAGGGAATTGGAGGGTGGTATTGCGCGAGAGTCCGGGGAGGCCCGATTCGATTCGACCGCCGGCGCCGGGGGTGGATTTGGGAGGGCGGAGCTTGTAGAGTTTGATGGATTGGTCGTTGTTCGAGACCATCACTTTGATAGGTGCCGCGATCGCTTCCGCGCTTGTTGAGGAGTCTTGGAGGGTAGCATGAGGTGTTCGAGGCGAACGTCGGTAACGCGAATGGCGGTTGATAGAGGCACGATCGAAGCCGTATGCTGCGGCTAGCTCTTCGAACACACTCTCGGAGAGCTCGGCTTCCATCTCTTCATCGCCGAAGAGCAGGCCTGGTCGGGCGACATTCGAGGAAGATGCAAATGAGGAAGGCTCGTCTCGAGCCCAGGGAGAGTACGATTGTGTGGGCGATGCATCGACAATATCGGCCTTGGACGGGCTTGAAGAGAGAGACGCCGTAGATCGCGAGTACGAGCTGCTGGAAGGGTGGTTGAGATCGTGCTGGATGGTGATGGCGTTATTGATGGACCCTCCGGTGGGCGTACGAAGCAGCCAAGGCGCGGGCGGCCTCTCGGATGGATCGAGGTGCAGCTGTGGTGCTGATGAAGACGGAGAGTGCAGCGGTCGAAGGGCGAGCTCACCATGCTGACCACCTGCCGCGAGGAGACCGCATCCGGTGGTGAGGCAGTTGGGCTGAAAGTCGAGCGTGCAATAGGTGGAAGGTGGTTTGAGGGTGGTAAAGTCGGCCTGCTCGACTTGAAGACGGCTGACGAAGAGGAGCTTGTCCTTGATGCCAGTGGGCTGGAGAAGATCGCGAAGTTGGAGATGATGGATGTTGACGCGGGCGGGGATGATCTCGGGGTTGATATCGATGTGCTCGACGCCGCGGGTCATGATGACGGTGGGCTGAGGAGGATGGGCGGGCGACTATCGTGAGAGGGTCGTGTGAGCATGCACTATCAGTATGTTGCAGCGAGTATCGAGCTGAGGAAAGAGAATGCGGCCAGTGATGGTGGTCAGGATAGGCTCGAAGCTGAGCCCAACCGTGTGCAGGCGTGATAGCAGCGTGTGATGCCGCCCTCGATGCACGAATATGCAGGTCCTCTCGCAAGGACCCTCCTTGGCTCCATCACAGGCACTTGAGCAGAGGATCGCGCTGCTCTGCTCCACATTTTGTAGCCTAATTTCAAAGCCAAACATGTCATGGCCGTCCTTTTGCTGTCTGGCTTGGAGAGGGAGGACCTGAATAATCCGAATTGTCGATAGCTTCACCCTAACAGCTTTTGACAGCGAAAAAAAAGCCAAGTTGGCCATGACCTGCTCGAAAGAAGCTGTTGCTTGCCGTTGCTCGTATGGAAGTGCTGTCGGGATTAGCCTCAATATCATACGACAAAAGAGAGAGATGGTGCCTTTAAAGCAGTGCTCCTATCTGAGTACAGGGCTAGCATGGAGGACGTGAACCAAAGAGGGCGAAGCGAGAAGCAGCCGAGCGGTGTGGAAGCGCACTGTCTGTCTCAGAACAACGCCGCACGAACAGCAGAATATTTAAGCGCTGTTTTTTTTGATATCCGAGATGGCAAGAAGGAGCGAAAAATGTCAACCACCGCCAAATTGGATTGGTGCCGAGCTCACCCGTCGGCGTCGTCCCCCCTTTTACCGCCTCTTGCTTGTTGGTGATGGTCCCCTCAACATGGTCAAGAAGTCGTGACGAGATGGAGCATACCATGAGTGGCAAGGATCATGTCTAGCATCAACACCATGTTACACTGCAGTGCGGATAAAGGCCAGGAGGACGAGGCAGCTGAGCGCCGTCAGAAGGACTGGATGTCGCGCGAGGGCTTGCAGTGTTTCTTCCTTGATCAAATCATGTCTCTGTACCTTCGCTTTACAGGTAGTAGGGGCAGGAGCAGCTTCAGGATTCAGGCTAAAATCGAGAGGAGCTTCTCGCGAGTGTGCATTGTTGATATGCAGCAAGCTGGCCACCCGTTTGCATCCCGCCTTCGCCAAGGCAATCATGACGGCCCCCCCCTCTTGAGAGCATCCCTGCTTCGTCCACACCTGCGATGAGAGCACAGAAACGAATTCGAGATGCTCTCGAGCAGCATGCATCGTCGTGATCGAGCGAGCATCCTCGTGTTGAGCTTCGAGTCTCGTCCGACGGTCCCGTTCAAAGCCATTCGTTCCCTGCAATTTTGGAAGGAGCCGCCTGCGTGTCAAAAATTCCCGCTTTGAGATGCGCTCTTTCTTTTGTGCCGGTCAGGACAGTCAAACAAGGCAGAAAAACGCCTCGTGATTCATGGGATGGGCTTCCACTGCCAGCCAGCCAGCCAGCCAGCCAGCCAGCCAGCCAGCCAGCCACAAGAAAGACCCTTGTCGCTCGCTCTTTGTTCTTGATGAGACTCTCAACCTTGATCGCTTCCTCCCACATAATCGCCCCTCAGTCCCTCTTGTCGGCACCTACGACACTCGTGCTCTTCCATCCATAGCTCTTTCACCTCCTACACCACATCATCCCCGCGCGAGCTCTTTTCTCTCTCTGTGTCAGATTCTTGCCGCCGTGCTCAACAGGTACGTATGCTCGTTCAGACTAGCGTCAGTCCTTCTCGTCGTGTTCAAAGGTTGTGCTCCCCTTCACTGCCCATGTCAGAGCCGTGCTTTGCCAGGACGGAGCCGAGTCGTCATTTTTTGTGATCCTTTCATCCATCTCTTCGCTTTATCCTGCGTCCATTCCACTCCGATCGCACTGGTTCGAGACGTCCTGATCTGAGCATGCTCGACCGCTCAGAGGGTCAGCCCTGTGGTTGCTGCCAAGTGAACGCTGTCTCGCCGTCGATCCAGCGCCTCAATCCATCTGGTGAGCGAGCCGCAGGATGACTGGACTACTCAGCAGAGCTCGATATGATCCAACTTGATGGGAACTCCGAGCGAGACCGTGCGGACACTGGCATCACATCTCTGCCTGATGATCCTGAGTCTTCACTCCTCATCTCGCTTCTCCGGATGCTTTGACCTTCCGTTTTGATCTGCCAAATCATGTCCCTCCCACCTCATCTTGGGCTTCATGCTCGCTCGCCCGAGTCCGTAGCCTCGTCATGTCGAGCACCTGTCCCCCTCTCCGCGAAGCCCTTCTTCCTTGCCGGCCCTTGCTTCCCCTCTTACCTGTCCTGCTCTCTGCCGAGAACGCGTTTCCATCCCCAGACTGTTGGAAGTCTTGATCCGTCCGTCCAATCCCATGTCGACGGTATGCGGTCTCTGTTGCTATCTGGAGAGAGAGCTGACATTTTTTCCAACCTTCTCGCTTCCCCGTTGGGGGGACACTGCTTATTTCCCTTTAATCTGCCTTTGTCGTCGACTGCGCTGCCAAAATTGTCCTCCCCTTTGGCTTTGACATCCCCCCTTCACTTCTTCTCCTTCCTCGTCGTCGACGTTGATCACCACCATCACCATCTACTCACCCCACGGACTCCGCTCTTGGACCTCCTCTCCCCCTTTTACCTCCTTCATCCCCGTCATTCTGCTCCTAACAGCCACTGGGACCGTTCTGCGCACAGCGCGCTGCCCACCACGGCGCATTCAGCTCGCACTAATTTCCTTCCGCTTCGTTTGCACCTTCTTCCAGCTTCCCGCTTCTCGACTCACCTCGCTGCAGCTCTCTTCCCTCCCACCACACTCGACAGCATAGCTGGCATCACTCCTCAAAATTTGGCACAGCGCAACCAGCTGATCGCCCTCAACATTGCTTTCGGTCGATCAGCTGTCATTGTCCTCTTCTCCCCTTTCTTCACCTCTTCCTTTCCCCCTCTTGTCCCGAGCCCTTGTGCCATTGCTCGACTCGCAGCATTCTCTTTCTGGCCGGTCCCACTTCTGTCGTAGCGGGCACTGCGATCCACAGCGGCTACGTGCTGCACTGCTGAGTCCTGTTGGTAAGCTCCTAACCTTCCCAACGGGCCCTGTCAGCACCCGCGTCACAGTGCTCAGCCCCTGCCTCTGCTCAAGGCGCTTGGCGCCAAAGCAAAGATGGCCACCTCCTCGCTTGCTGCCACTGGCTTGACCGCCTCCAAGTCCGGTCTCCAGCAACAGCAGCAGCAACAGGCCCTTCTAGATGCCACCGCACCCTCCACTTCCACCGCCAAAGCGGCCGCTCCCGTCACCCGCGTTGCCATCAGAGATGGAAAGATGATCGGCATCAACGACCACATCTACCTCTCTCCTGCCTGGGCACCAGGCGCTGGCGAGCCCTACATGATCGCCAGGGTCATGGAGTTTGTCACCGCCTCGTCCTCTCGTAGTGGCGCAGCAGCCCTCGCCAGCTCCTCCGGTACCTTGCAAGTCCGCGCCAACGTCTTCCTCCGCATGCGAGATATCAGCCTTCGCAGCACCAACGATCCTCGCCTACTCGTGGCCACCATGCATTCCGACGTCTTCAGCCTCGAAAACGTTCGTGGCATCTGCGAAGTCCGCCACCGCGACCTCATCGGTTCCGGCACAGCTCCCGACGTCTCTCAGTGGAAAAAGAAGGAGGACCACTTCTACTACTATCAGCTCTACGACCGCTACATTCACCGCTTCTACGACGTTGTCCCCACCGACAAGGTTCAGAACGCTCCCCCAGAGGTGCTCACCACCCTACGCTCCCGCTACTCGTTCGTCGTCGCCGAAGCCGGCATGATTAACGATCTCACCGATGCTCTTCGAGGCTGCGCCGTCTGCCATCGATGGGCGTCCGGCCCCGAATCGGTGCGGTGCGATACCTGCAAAAAGTTCTTCCACATGAAGTGTCTCAACCCACCGCTCCTCTCCAAGCCCGCCAAGGGATACAGCTGGACATGTGCACCGTGTTCCCGCAGACACGAGCAGGACGTAGAACAAACGCTGCAGTCGGGCGGCCAGCTTATGTCGGCGTCGTCGAGCAACAGCGGCAGCACTTCTACCCAGCAGCAGCCGCCTCGACATCAGATCACCGCCATCGCCAACAGAGGGCGTGGCGCTGCACGAGGCAGAGCTCGACAATCGTTGACCAGGAGAGGCACCGCAGGGAGAGGCGACGACATCGCTTCGGCGAGCAACACGCCCGACGGCAGCCCGGCGCCGGAGAAGACGAGCGACGACCTGCGCGGCACTCGCTGCTTCAACCGCTGGCCGTATCGCTACTTTGGTCAGCATACGAATGCAATGGACGTGCTAGATCCACACGACTCGGTCTACCCGATCGCCACCACCCGACTCGGTCCCAAGTATCAGGCGTCCTTGCCGACGTGGGAGGAGCAGAAGGAGGCGGGTCTTGGCGTTCACTGCCGCACCAAGGAGAAGGTCAAGGAGGACGAACTGGCGGTGGCGGCAGCAGCAGCAGCCGGTGAAGACGGTGGAGCTTCTGGAGCAGCCTCGGCGAGCGCCAGCCAGACAGCGGCTCCAGCGAGCAATTCTCACAAGAAGAAAGGTCGACCGTTCAAGCGCAAACGAGAGGCTGTGGAGCGATCCGACACGCCGACCACAGGGACGAACACTCCATCGGCTGCGCCTGCACCTCTCCCTGTCGAGGACCCCGGATTTGAACGAGGCGGTGACCAGAGCATCGAGCCAATCTTCCTTCCATCGGTCGCCGAATCCGAACAACTGCTCAACGCCTACGTCCAAGCAGTTCAGGCGCATTTCAAGACGGTGCCCCCCTTCCACGTCGACCTGCTCAATCGGGCACTCAAGACATTCACAGAGAAGCAAGGCGATCCGGTGCAGGCGCTCATGTCCATGTCGGCGAGCACCACCAAGCAGCTGCGCATCGACCACTGGACGTCCAAGGAAGCCAAGCAATTCGAATCGGGCATCGCACAGGTCAACTCGGACATGAAGCAGCTCAAAAAGTTCATCCCCACCAAAAAGGTCTCGGAGATCGTGCGCTACTTTGTCGTTTGGAAGATGGCGCGCATTAAGGCCGACTTGGAGGCTGCACAGCAACACGAGGTCAAGCCGGTCTCGGGGTCGAAGGGCAAATCGAATGGAACGAGGAGTTCGACGTCGACCACCGCCGCTCCCAAGCCGACGACTTCGCGTGCAGTCTCACCCTCGCTCTCGGTGTACGGCGACGATTCGCCTGCCGGGCCCACGACGTCGTGCGCGATGTGCTCAACCACCTCGAGCCGAATCTGGTACAAGGGCCCTGCATCGCTGGCCAACCGGGTGCTGTGCGTCAGCTGCGGTATCTACTGGCGCAAGTACGCCGCTGAAACGTTTAACCCGGACCTTGTATCCGTCAATACGCGCAACAAGTCGTCCACCGCCACCGCCGCCGTCCCGGGCACCTCGGAAGACGGACTCGGCGTCGCACCTCCCTCAAAGCTCGCTCGACGGGACGGCAAGGTGACGCCGGGCACCTCGCCTACACCGGTGGGTCCGCCACCCGTGCCACGACCGGAACCGCTCAAGTGCGTCATGTGCAAACGCATCGAACCCAAAAAGAAGCTTGCGCAGTGTCGACAGTGTTCGCTCTCGGTTCACCAGGGGTGCTATGGGTTGACGGATGGCGAGGTGGAGATGGCCGAGTGGCTGTGCGATCCGTGTGGGAACGAGGTGACGCAGGAAGCGGCGCTGTTGCCGCGGTGCATCCTGTGCAGCAGTGCTGCGCAGGAAGAAGCTGCAGCCGTCTCTGCTCGATACTCCTCTAGTGGCGATGGCAAAGCTCGAGGACGACCGAAGGTGGAGGAAGTGTTGAAGAAGGACACCATCGTCAAAGCGCCATTGGGAGCGCTGGACGCGTTCAAACCGACCGAGTGCAACAACTGGGCCCACGTGCTGTGCAGCGTCTTCATCCCCGAAGTGGTCTTCTCCGACACGACGCGACTGAAAACCGTCGAATCCTGCGGAAACCTCCCGACCCACCGATACGAGGCGCTGTGCGACATCTGCCACACCCCCCGTGGCGCATGCGTTAGCTGCTCCGACCCAGGTTGCAGACGAACCTTCCACGTCAGCTGCGCATACAACCAGCAACCCGGGTTCACGCTGGCTTTCGAGATCATCCCCGTCAAAGGAAGCCGTAGAGACGTCGTGCCAACGCTAACGTTTAAGGGCGAGACGGGTCACATGCTGCCCCAGGTGTGGTGCAGGGAGCATAAGGAGGTGGCCAAGGCGAAGAAGCTGTACGATCTGGCCGAGGTGGATCCCAAGAGCGGGTTGACGAGTCTGCAGATGTTTGTACGGGCGAACAAGGGCGTATTCGGCCCCACCGCCGGGGGAGATGTGGGTTATGCGCTACTGAGGAGGGCCAAGAGGTACGATTCGCTCATGAACGAGGCGGCGGTGGTGGTGAATAAGAGTCTCACGGGGGAAAAGGGGAAGGTCAAGTGCTGTCAGGGGTGTGAGACGCGGTTCTCGCCGTTCTGGTGGACGATTCCGGAGGAGTCGAGGGTGAAGGAGGAAGGGGAGGAGAAGACTGGAGGGCCAGGATGGTGCTGCAACTACTGCAAGGAGACGAGGTATCGGCAGATGTTCGAGTAGCTCATCTGCCTTCCGTCACTGTAGAAACCGCCTATCTCGAGACGAATCACAACAACCATGCACACAGACCCAGCGGAACGGGGAGGGTGAGATGAACGTGGTTTGCGGTTGTGGAACTGGTGATACATTTTGAGGCGGTGATTGAAGTCACTGAGAACTGCTGGCGACGGCGCTGCTGGTGGAAGGCGGTTGAGGCAGTGCGACGCTGCTCGTTGCCGGCGTTGTCGCTGTCTGCTTCGATCCCTCACCCGCCTCCTGCCCTTCCGCACCCTTCTCCCCCGCCCCCGCCCCCTCCCCTTCCGTCGCCACCGCCGCCGCCGCCGCCGCAACCGCACTCAAACTATCCAAACTCTGCCCTCCCCCTCCCCCTCCCCCTTGCCCCTGAACACCCGCCAACACCGCCTCCTCCTCCTCCGTCGTCAACGCCGGAATCTCGGGCAAGGTCCCCAACAACTCCTCCGTCCTACTCGGTGCCGGCTGAGCCCCGTCCAACGAGCTCCCGCTCAACGCGGCCACTGCCACCCTCAACGTGTGGTTATCCTGCCTCAACCCATCAATGGTTTGAAGACTCTCGGTGTAGCGACGCTTGCACTCGGTAGCCACGCGGATGGCCACCTCGAGACGCGCAGCTTTGGATTCGAGAACCTTGACGTACTTGTCGCGTCGCTCGCGGAAGGCGCGTTGAGCAGCGCGGTTTTGCGCGGCGCGTTTGGAGGTGGAGAGTTGACGGGTGGGCTTGAAGCTCGGTGAGTCTTCGTTGGGGGGTGAGGTGGTGGTGGTGGAGGAGGAGGAGGCGGCGGCGGCTTGGGTTTGGGCAAGGTGTTGCTGGTAGACTTTTTGGATCTCAGCGGGGATGTTGCCGTCGGACCACGATTCGAGCAGCGGCAGCGGGGTGGAGCCGTCCTGAGCAGCAGCAGCTGCAGCGGCGGCAGCAGCGGCGGCAGCTACGTCGTGCTCGTCGTTCCTAGCTGCCTTTGAGGGCCTCCTACCACGACCACCAGTGGGCGAAGTGGCCTGCGGGGAGGAACGACGCTTGCTCCCCGGCTTATCGGCGTCTTCCGAGTTGTTGACGGGCAGCGATTCGTGGTTAACATCCGGATTGGCAACGTGTCCATGCTGCTGGTGGTCCGCGTCGGCGGTGTGCTGCTGATCGTACTGCTGCTGCGACGCCGCCTGCGCTAGCTGCATCACGGCTTCCATGGCGCGCGTGTGGCTCGCATCGGCAGACGTCGAGTCGTTCGGAGCAGAGCCGGATTCTCCGTTGCCCCCGATGGAGGGATCGAGATTGCTGTGCGTGTACTCCGAGGCTGTATGGAAGAGCGAGATGGTGTCAGTAAGGGTCCAGCTTAGTCATGCGCTGTCAGACAGTGGTACTTACAGTTGTAATCGTCAGAGGCGTCAGGAGCGGGCTGCTGGGTGGCAGACTTGGCGTCCATGATTGCGGTAGAGACAATGACTGATTGGACCTTGGCTGTGAAGCTACGACGTGATTTGATGGCGATGTCGATGCGGTGCAACGAGTGCGAGTTGGAGATGTGCGCTGGAGAGACGCGTCGAGGATGAACACGACGATGGTTGACGCGATTCGTCAAAGTCGCCAAAAGACTGAAGACCACAAAGATACGTGCAAGGTTGCCTTGAACACGCGAGAGAAGGGCGTCAAGTGCTTGCTAGTGATGGTGGTGATGGTGGACGTCAAGGAAGGAGACAGACCTCGATGATGGTGGAGGACTACTGCTGAGTCAGGCTCACGCATTCAACCAAGGCGATGGTCGATTTTGGCAGTGCGAATGAGAAATCCATCCGGATCGGGGGTGAGCGCAATTCTCATGCCGATCTGACCAATTTCTAAATCTGACGTGCCTTCGCGTCGCCGCCTGCAAGCACCTGCAGCCGGCTTTGCGCTTCGGTTCAGTCGAGCGTCGTTGACTTTGGTCGGTGCAAGTCGTGCAGCAGATGAAGACTTCGAAGCTGAGACTGCTCGATCTACCATGCCGTCGCTCCCTCCCGAGGAAGATATGAGGAAGTGGAAATGACCGGCGAAAGAGAGGGGCGAGCTGCGACGGCTGAGCTGAGCTTGGCTGCCCCCCGCACTGCCATATTTTCCGATTAGGCTCGAGCCTCGGGAAAGGGCGCTGCAAATCGACCAAATCAAATTACGCGGTATTGGCCTCGCTGACCCTGCATCTGCGAATGAGACTGCTCTGGAGCCGGGGATTAGGCTTTGCCCTCTCAGCTCGCCTGGCTATCAAAGCCCAATTGACGGGTTCTGAGCTCTCCACTCGCCATCATCATCGTCCATCCCTTTCAGCGTTGCTAGCATCATCAGCAGCTTCATCCTCGGCGTGGCAACTCCCGCTGAATCTGCCACATCGATATCTCCAGCATCCGATTCGGCTGCATCATCTCAACCTTTCAGTCGCACGAGGTCGATCCGATTGCCTCCATCTCAGAGGACTCGGAGCATGGCGCTCAACACAGCTTGAGTTGGGCTCAGCATCAAGCTGCCGAATAGCACATCAAGTCACCGTGCCTTGCAACAAGCAGAACGATTGCGCACCATGCAGAACGCTCGCAAGGACGGGGCTCCCACCGCTTCGGGCTCAAGGCGTCAGCCTTCCTCTTCCTCTGCCTCTTCGCCACTAGACTCATCCTCCAACTCGCTCTTTTCGTCTTCCAGATCCAGATCACAGCAGAAACCAGCTCCAGATAGTCGATACGCCTTCCGCAAATCCGTCCTCGACATGGATGCGCTTCTCACCTTTTCCGACGACGATCGCAATGCAGATGACATCTTCGATCCTGTCCTTCCCGCCGCCAAGCCACGATTCAAGCGTTCATTCGGCATGTCAGGTGAACGCCTGTTCAATCAGCAGCTCAAATCCATCGGCCATGCACAGGATCCCAGCCGCACCTCCAAGCCTTTCGACATCTTCCACATTCCAGACGAACCCGTCTATCAACGTCCACTTACCGCCGACGACACCCTCGCTCTGCTGCTTCCGCTTCTCATCCTTCTCTCGACGTTGCTCTTTCTTCTCCTCCTCTTTATCATCCTCGTCATCGTTGTTCGACGCAGGGCTCGCATCTCGCTCGGCGATTCAGATGGCCCGCTCGACGTCGGTCGCGAGGAAGAGCTCGAAGGCACAGGTGGCTTGGATGGCATCGAACAGCGTTGGCTCGAGTCGGTCGAACCTGCCATCCAGCGTGGCTACCGTCGTGCAAAGGACTGGATCCTCGCCTACCCGCCAGGCACCCAGTCTACCGATATCACTCTCAGCCAGTTCCTCAGCATCCAAGAAAAGGGCGTCAGCGCATGGTCCTTCGATCCAGACTACGAAAGCAATCCTTCCGTGTTCGTGGAAGCGAGGACCGAGATCACCTTCATTGCAGATGGAGAGGGCATGGCGCCTCAGGAGGGCGGAGGCGTGTGCGTGCAGAGCAACCTTCCTCTGCCCAAGATCAACGAGGTCTACTACTGGGAGGTCAAGATGTTCAACAAGCCCGACACCACCAACGTCGCCGTCGGTCTTACGACCAAGCCGTACCCGCAGTTCCGTCTGCCTGGCTGGTCCAAGTATTCGATCGGCTACTTTTCCGTCGACGGCTTCAAGTGTCACAACTATCCCTTCGCAGCACAGTCGTATGGCCCCGCTTACGGGCAGGGTGACGTGATCGGGATTGGATATCGTCCGAGGACGGGCACCGTCTTCTTCACTCGCAACGGCAAGCGGCTAGAGGATGCCTTTATCGGTCTCAACCGTTACAACCTGTTCCCAACCGTGGGTGCCGATGGTGCGTGTGAGATCCACGTCAATCTCGGTCAAGCTGGATTCGTGTTTATTGAAGCCAACGTCAAGAAGTGGGGTCTGGCGCCTATGGTTGGGACACTGGCACCACCGCCCGCCTACGGTCAGGAGCGCGGGACGATCTTGATGGAGAGCGGCCAGGGTAGCTCGACTGATGCTCAGGGGGCGACGTCGTCTTCCTCTGGTCTGCATCCCGATGGCACCAGGAGCGGAACTCCTCCTCCACCTATTTCGCCCTACGAAGAACGCTCGCCTTCGTCCTCGCACAACCGCAACGCAAGTACGTCGTCTCCAGCGCCTGCACGAACGTCGTCGCTCCGTCCGCCGCCTTCTGGTCGAGCTCTCGAGGCCCCTCGTCCTACCAGTAGGCCGATGCAGCTCGAAGACTCGTTCGACGGCAGCCCGCCCAACCCACCTACACCGCATCGCCTCGACATCTCGCTCCACTCATTATCCGACTCCTCAACGCGAGGCGGCACCACGGAAGACTCGTACTTCCCTGCAACGCCCCCTTCGCCCCCTTCGCCCGCCGACCCACTCCCACCACCCACATCCACCCGACCTCCCTCGTACGCCACCGCCGTCGAACACGGCGCACTCGGCGGCACCTCTGCGTCGAACCACCAAGCACGCCGTGGCTCGGGCAGAACGCATACCCTCGCCAACGCAGTGCTCGGCATGCTCAGCGATCGTGGCCTGCTTCAGCCGCTCAACCACAATAACCCCAGCCCGCAACCGAGCCCGAGTATGGGTGCCGGGTATGGCGGGTATGGTAGTGGATACGGCGGTGGGTTGTCAGAGGCCGAGTATGAGAGGTTGTTGAGGAGTAATACTGCGAGAAACGCCACCCCGACTGCAGGAGGAGGGGCCGGGGATTACAGTTTGCAAGGCTGGGCAAGCTGGTTAGGGCTAAGGGTAGGAAGGAGGGCCGAGAGCGGGTCAACGAGCGAGAGCGCGACACCCCGCTTGAGTGGCACGAGTAGCAGCAGTAGTGGAGCTAGCAGCCGGGCGTGATTGGAATCGTATGCGTGTTCACCTGGGTCGTTGAACGTGTGATATGGTGGGTGTTTGGCAGATGTGTGCGAGCGTATGGGTCTTTCACCTGGCCGAAGAACGTGAGATGTTGAGACGATGCAGGTCGGTGGGCGCTGTGTCGTTCACATGGCTAAGTTGTGTGGTGTTGAACGGATCGCTGCCTCGCGTGGCGAAGGAGGGTGATGTGCGACCGCGGGCTGAGACGAGGCTGGCGGAGGTGGGGACTCGTACGTCGCTTTACGTGGCTCGTGGCAGTCGCATGAATGGCCCAACAGTTGTCGGGTGTTTGAGCTGGAGATGAGACGATGGATTCCGGCTCAACGGGTGCCATCGCCTGCTTGGTTCACGTGGGATGCTCAGATGAGACCATGGCGCCGATGGGGGGTTTTTTTCCCTGTGCAACATGGAGATGGGACGATGGAGCCGTGACAGTCGCATCCATGGTTCACAAAGCTAGGTCGCTTCCCGGTTGTTCGACCTCGAGATGTCACGGTGGATCTCAGGACGGCGTGCGACGCGTATGCGGTACGCCTGGCTCAAAGTCGTGGGACGTGAGACAATGGATCCCAGCACGGATTGCTGCGCCTCGAGGCTCTCAAGTGTGTTATCCAGGTTCGGACTGAGACGATGGGAAGTTTGTCATAGGTGTGGCTCTCGAGGCTCAGTTGTGTGATGTCTGAGCTTTCGAGCTCGGGCCCAGACGATGGATCTGATGGCAGGGTGCGATCGAGAACGTGGCTCTCATGGCTCACGCTGTGGACTGTTCGGTCACACCAGAGATATCCACGTCAAGACGCACACCGAGACCCCTTAAGCAGCAGTGATGTGGGCTCAACCAGCGAGGAAGGCCAAGCCACTCGACTGGGCTCTGCGAAGCCTGGGCGTCTCTCTGCTGTGCCTGTTCGGCCTTTGGCTCAGACGATGGGATCTTCCGACTGATGGAAAAAGGGGTATTGATATTTTGCACCTTACAAACCGTCGCTAGTGTGTTTCGTCACCTTGCCTAGCTCTTGGTCGTCGACACGTTCTGGGACAACCAACTCAACCCCTCATACAGTCCCTCGCCACTTGTCGCGCAACTGGGATGAACAAACCAGCTCCTATCCCTCATCCTATGCAGACCCAACTTCTCCGTCACCTCCGCCGGACTCATTGCGCCTGGCAGATCCTGCTTGTTGGCAAACACCAACAGCAGACAATCCCTCATCTCCCTATCCCCGATGATGCGATGAAGCTCCTGTCTCGCTTCGTCAATTCGATCGCGGTCCTGGCTATCGACGACAAAGACCAACCCCTGCGTACCCGTGTAGTAGTGTCGCCAGAGAGGTCGGATCTTGTCCTGTCCACCAACATCCCATACGTTGAATTTGACGTTTTTGTACTGGACCGTCTCGACGTTGAATCCGACTGTGGGGATGGTGGTGACGGATTGGTTGAGTTTGAGCTTGTACAGGATGGTCGTCTTGCCAGCGGCGTCGAGACCGAGCATGAGGATGCGCATCTCTTTGTTGCCAAAGATCTTGCCCATGGCACGGCTTAGTGAGGAGCCCATCGTGGTAGTGTGGTTCGCCCTCGACGATGAGGGTGAGGAGAAGGGTAAGGTTGGAAGAAGGGCGGCCTGGATGAAGGCGTTACGGGGTTGGCGCTGGAGTAGGTGGACCTGGTTGGATGCGTGCGTCAAGATCGACGGAGGGGAGCTGATTCGAGAGTTAGCGATCGCGTGGGATTGCCCAGAGAGAAAGAGCTCTGTTGCCTATGACTGGATCTGCGAGCTTCGTGTGATGCTCTTGACGATGTCTGTGCGGTGAATGCAGGCGAATGTTGAGCGCAGCGACGCCAACGAGTCCGGTCCAAGTGCTGATGCCGAGAGAGAGAGAGACCGTTGAATGCCTGTGCAAGACCGGATGCTGACCTTGAACGAGTTTGAATCGAGCGGCGCAAGATTCCCTCTGCGTGCGATCGCTGTCAATGAACGTGTTCCTGACGATGGACGGCAAAGATGGTGAAGAGACGATGGAGGGAAAGGGTGGAAAAGGAACGGTGTTGCGTGCGTTGCGCGGACCAACCAACCAACCAACCAACCGACACGCGACGCACTTGAGACTAAAAAAGACAGGGGTCAGCCTAAGCAGAGGGCGTAAATTTGGGCGGGGCGGCTGATCTGAGTTGCTCTCTTGTTTGTGAGACATTTCGCCGTGCAAATGCCAGTCAATCGAGCGTGTATAAGCGATGGGCGCGGGGGATCAACGATACAGCACAGCGTGGAACTCTTTTTCTCATTTCAAATTCATAGTTCTGCTGGCATGGAGACATCGCGAGATGCTCGCATTCATGCACAGCTTTGAACAGAGGAACGAGCGAATGTTGTTCCTCTTGCTTTGCGATGCTCTCACACGGGTCGCGAGTCAAGCTCACGAGCAGACAGACAAGCACATGCTGGTGTCTAGGTTTCAACAGCTGTTCATTGTGAGACAGGTATACAAGCGATCGAGTGACATTTCGAGAATTCGAGCCTCTTGAGAAGGACACACGTCTACACCGATCCCGAAAGACCAGGAGCAGGGCCAGTCTGACCACCAGGAACCTCACCCTTAACACCCGAGGTCTTCTGGAAAGCCTGGGCAAAGTCGGCCTTGATATCCTCGATCCACTCGTAACCGACGCTGACACGGATCAGATCCTTGGTCACACCGCAGCTCAGCTGGTCCTCGTCCGACAGCTGCTGGTGCGTGGTGCTGGCAGGGTGGATGATGAGCGTCTTGGCGTCACCGACGTTGGCGAGGTTGGTAGCCAGCTTCAAGCTGTCGACGAAAGCCGAGCCGGTGGCAGCGTCGCCCTTGATGCCGAACGAGAGCACACCGCCGAAGCCGCGCTGGAGGTACTTCTTGGCCACCTCGTGCGAAGGGTGGCTCTGCAGACCCGGGTACGAGACCCACGAGACCTGAGGGTGCGCCTCGAGCCACTGAGCGAGCGAAAGCGCGTTCTCGACGATTCGGCCAACTCGCAGCGAGAGCGTCTCGAGACCCTGCAGCAGCAAGAACGAGCCGAAGGGGTTCTGGCACGGTCCCAGATCACGGAGGATGACCACTCGCAGGTAGATGGCAAACGTGATGGGGCCAAAGGTGTCCCAGAACTTGAGACCGTGGTAGCCTGCCGATGGCTCGGTGAACTGGGGGAACTTGCCGCTCTTGCTCCAGTCGAACTTGCCGCTGTCGACAATCACACCACCGATCGTGGTACCGTGACCGCCGATCCACTTGGTAGCCGAGTGCACCACCACATCCGCACCGTGCTCAATGGGGCGAACCAGGTATCCACCGGCACCGAACGTGTTGTCGACGATCAGGGGGATGCCGTGGTCGTGGGCCACCTTGGCAATGGCAGCAATGTCGTGAACAATGTACTTGGGGTTGGCGATCGACTCGATGTAGATCGCCTTGGTCTTGGCGTCGATGGCAGCAGCGTACGCCTCGGGGCTCTCGGACTTGACAAACTTGGTGGTGATGCCGAGACGAGGGAAGAGGTTGGCCCAGGCGTTGTAGGTACCACCGTAGAGGTACGACGACGAGACAATGTTGTCGCCGGCACCGCAGAGACCCATGACGACCATACCCTGAGCCGCCTGACCGGACGAGGTGGCCAGAGCAGCGGCACCGCCCTCGAGAGCAGCCATACGCTTCTCAAAGACATCGTTGGTAGGATTCATGAGACGCGAGTAGCTGTCGATCCAAAGTCGAAAGTGCAAATCAGGTGTCAGCATTGCGATTCGGCGGATCATCTTGCGTCCGGGTTGCTGCAGTCGGAACGCAAACACAGCCGCCCACAATAGACTGGAGAGCGTATTCTCTGCCTACAACGCGGAAAGAAGAGATACTCACATGTTACCGAACTTTCGCAGACCGAAGAGGTCAGCACCGTGAGCCGAGTCATTGAAAGCGAACGACGAGTTGGCGTAGATGGGCACGGCAAGCGCGTTGGTGGCCGGGTCCACCTCCTGACCAGCGTGCAGCTGGAGCGTGTCGAAGTTGGAAGCGTGCGAAGCCATTTTCGGGGATGGTTTCTTCTACGAAAAGGGACGAAGGAAGAAGGGAAGGAAGCAAGTGGTGGTCAGGAAGCAAGGTGAAACACGCAAGCACTCTCAATGTACAGTAGGCCGGTGAACACAAGGCAGACTCTTTTTCACATCCCTAGCATGAGCAGCAGGGGGAGCGGCAACGTGCTCTCCTTCTCTTCCTCAACCTTGTTTGCACGGCAAGGATGCCGTCCGGACGGCAGGCGTGAGGGTGGGCTGAAAAGACCGCTAGCTAGCGCCCGTTGCGTGCTCAGTGTATCAGAAGGTCAGTCTTCTTTTGTCTTCTTGAATGCAAAGCCGGGCATTGGGCAGCGCACAAAGGGGGGATAACATCTTGCTCGAAGCGAATAGCGCCAGACTGCCGCTAAGGGAGATCTTCTCAAAATTGGTCTGTGCTGTGCTTGCTCTTCAGGGTTCTTCTCTCCAATCGTGAGTGGGCGGCGGCGGGGCGGGGCCAGCCAAGGAGAGGAAACGAAATGCGCTTTCCACGCCTGCAGAGCTGCAGCAGGGACAGCTTCGACATCATCGCGGACGTCGATGGCGTGCTTTTCATCCACTTCCAACAGCGCGTCAACGGTTGGCCGGGGTCTCAAAAAAGCTCAAGCTGTCTGAAAACGACATCGTAACAATGTGAGGAAAACTGCAACTCACGTGAGCTGGATGGTGACGGATCGGCGAGCGTGTATGGCCGATCTCGCACAGACCTGATGGAGCGGGTGCATCAAGTCACGCATTCCCGACATTCATCCTCGAGCCCCTGCCTCGGTGTCTACCACTCTCACTGGCTCCAGCACTATCCGCACACCGACTTATTGCAGCCTCTGTCGAGTTCTGACAGTCAGACAGTAGCAGAGAGACGACCACCCCATCGACCATGACGGACCCACTCGACCTCTCGCTCGACCTGTTGCGTCGCTTGCCGCCTTCCAAAGTGGAGCAGAATCTCGACTCGATCGTCAAGCTCATCCCGTCGTACGCCGATGACCTGTACTCGTCGGTCGATCAGCCACTCAAGGTGAAGCTCGACGAGTCAAAGCAAGGTTCAGGTCGAGAGTTCCTCTGCTGCGACTACAACAAGGATGGCGACAGCTGGAGGTCGTGGATCTCGGACACGTATCATCCTCCAATCACACCGGATGCCGACGATACGGCGGATGGAGAACCAGGCACAAGACCCAGTGCGCCGCTCAGATCGCTCGAGCTCAAGGCTAACGATGCCTTTGCGACATACGCCAAGCTCTACTACGACAATGCGCTCTCGAGCGTCTACCTGTGGGACCTTGATAGCGATCCAAGCTCGCTTTCCGGCGCGACGGTCGGCGGCGCAAATGCTCCGTCCACCTTTGCTGGCGTAGTGTTGCTGAAGAAGAGTAAGTTCTCAGTCAGGAAGGCGTTCTTTAGCAGAGTGATGAAGCAGTCGCTACGGCTGAGAAACAGTCTCACTGACCTTTCCATCTTTCACGTTTGTTCCTTCCGTGACAGCGATCGGAGATGACAGCGGGAATGGCATTTCTGGCGCCTGGGACTCGATCCACGTCTTCGAAGCAACCGAACGCGCCAGTGGCAGCTCCAAATCTTCGTCTACCGGAACCGGCGTCAGTGCCAGCTACAAGCTCACCTCCACCGTCATGCTTGGCCTCGTGCGTCGTGACGAAGGCGACGAAGAGCCCACCGACCTCAAGCCGTCGTCCACCAAGGTCGGCACAGTCGAGATTGCCGGCAGTCTCACACGTCAATCGGAGGGCGACTATGCGCTTCCAGACTTTGTCTCGCACGTCTCCAACGTCGGCCGCATGATCGAGGACATGGAAGCCAAAATGCGCAACCAGCTGCAAGAGGTCTACTTTGGAAAGACTAGGGATGTCGTTAGTCATTTGCGTAGTACGCAGAGTCTGGAGAAGGAGAGGAAGGCGAGAGACTTGCAAAAGGAGCTCATGGGTTTGTGGAAGAAGTAACCACATCCGCGCCTTGCGCTATCATTCGATTCGTCAGGCAATACAGATGTCAGCTCTTCGGCATCAGTGCGACTTTGCGGCGAGTGTGTGCATCTTGGCAATGAGCTCTCTGGGATGTCGGGAAGCTTTGCGAGGTGGTGAAGTCGTCAATCGTTGAGGCGGCTGCTGGCCGGTATACGAGTGAGGCCTAACAGAACCTATTTTTTCCATCATCAAGGCAGCGGCCCCTGCACACAATCGGCTGCACCGCTTATGCAGGGTTCTCTCTGCAACTCAGCAGCCTCAGCTCCACTTGCGCGTCAAGAAAAGTGCGGACCCCCGCTTCAGGGGAGCCAACTGAGCTTCACACCATAGCTTCCTCGACGACGTCCGCTCTTCGCTCTCTCCATAGCTCTCCGCCAAGCGATCCAAGAAGAGCATCTCTCCACAGTACAAGCCACTCCGAACGATCCAGGGACGCTTGATTCAGACCATCATTCCAAGCAGCGGCGTGTAGCTTCCTGGGTGCGGGCGCGGTCTTCAGTTCCCGCAAGAACGCAGGTGCTATCGGTCCTCCTTCCTGCGACGCGATGGTGCACCCGCTCGTCATCACTGCCGCCGCCACAGCAGGCATCGGCGCTGCAGTAGCCTTCGAAGTGGCTGTCTTTCGTCCTTGGCGTGACGAAAACTGGCCGCACGGCTTTGGCGAAGGCGTGCGCACCGAATTCTTCAAGCTACGAAGGGAGGTCGAGCAAGCGGTCAACGAGATCCAGGACGACCTTCGCACGCTCCGAAATGGGCGCAGACGTGACAGCAGAAATCGAGATGGGCATCGAAGGCTGAGCGATGACGAGCTCGACGACTTCCGACGTGGCGTAGGGGAGGAGGCGAGCAGAGAGAGCGCGCAGCACGAGTTCGAGATGCACGAGCGTCAAGCATCGGCTTACCGAGACCGGCTGCGAGCTTCGATGAGCGAAGGACTCGCAAGTGGCCTGGAGAGGCAAGAGGGCCGATTGCGGAGACGACACCCGGCGGGCGGAGACGATACGTCAGAAGCACCATCAGCGCGGACGAGTATTATCAACGCACCGGTTGTTGACGTGCGAAAGTCGCCGTCGCCAGAAGCTCCCCATCACAAGGTCGGGAGCGAGTCGCCCAAGGCAGCCGATACTTCATCGCAACACCCTGATCCTCCTCTCGACTCCAACAAAGGTGATGACAGCGCTGAGGTGCCATCGTCCTCAAAGCTGGAAATGGCTCACCGAGATGGAGAGACCGAAGCAGCCAGAAATGGTCTCCTCGGCCTCGACTTTGACGCTCAAACATCGCCGCCTTCGGAACAGCAGACAACTCGGAGCAACAAAAGTGACCCTTTTGCCGATATCGTTGATGGTACGGCTTCATCATGGCACGCGGTGTTCAACGACCGAGCAGTTCAGCACGCCAACGACAGCCCAGAGCAAGACTCTCAGCACCATTCTTCCCCAGCATTTGAAGACGTGACCGATGAAGGACACGTAATCCTCGACACGAACGGACTCTCGCAAACGCTTTCGGACCAACAGCATTCTTTCCACGACCTCTACGCCGACGCCCACAGCAGCAACGTCTCCCTATCATCCGGCTCTCCATACCGCTCGAACAGAGCCCTGCGCCCTCCCAGTCACAATGCTCCCTCGACCGAATCACGATCTGTCGGCGTCGAGAGCGAGCCCGACTTTGAAGTGATCAGCGACACGGCTGACTCGGAAGGAAGATGGAGTCAGGTGCATGCACCGCCGAGCCCGACCATCTCGAGTGGCAGCGAGCCTCGGGCGCTGGGTGGTGTCGACATGATCTCGGTCGACAGCGACGGACACGAGAGCTGGGCTGAGTTGAGTCGGTATGGCTCAGATGAAGAGGGTTCTGCGCGGAGCGAGAGGGGGGTCCGATCTCTTCGTAGCTGATCAAGTACTCCCGCCTTTGCATAATCATGATTGAATCGGTACCGTCTGGATCTTCACATGCGTAAAATGACATGGCCTCCATCGTGTGTGCATGTGAAGACTCGCTGGCACTCGATCCAGGTCCGACAATGAGCGCCCTCCTCTTACGTTGATGGGTCCGGGCGTGGGAGAGCTGCGCCTTCATGCAGGGTCTGCTATTGTTCCTGCTTCCCTTTCACACATGGACGGCTCTTCTTCGACGCTCGCACGATGGCTCTTGCACCGGCTTGTCAGGCGCGCGAGCCTCACACGACACCATTGTTCTCAGCGCTGGGGGCTCAACCTTGTCTATAAACCGTTGCTGAGGTGCGTTTTGGGTTAGGGTTGCTTTTCTACCATCATCTTCCGCCTCGTCCTGCGACAGACTCTTCGTCGATCCATCATCATCATGTCGACCCGTGCAGCCATGGGGGGCGCTGCAGCCTGGGCAGGCGGGCCAGCAGTAGGCGCAGCGGTCTTCGTAGGTCTTGCCGCCGGCATGCTTTTCGAAGCGCACGTATTCGCTCCGTATCGAGAAAACAACTGGCCCAACGGCGCTCGCGAAGGCATAGCCAACGACCTTCGTAGGTTTCAAGGCTTGTTCCAGCGTGCGCCAGTTCCCGAACCGACGTCCGCCGCTACTCGTGCGCCGGCTGCCACCGCTACTCCCGCGCCAGCTTCCACCGCTACTCAACCTTCAAATGATGGCAATTCTCGACCCCCAAATGATGGGAATTATCGCACCCCATTTGATGGGAATGACAAGAAGAGGGACAGCGAAGATGGCTTAAACCAAGAATTCGAGATGCACGAGCGCGAGGCCGAGGCTTACAAGAAGCAACAGCAAGAGATGATGAGCAACGTCTCGGAGATAGGGGGAGAGGCGAGCGAGAGCGGGCTGAAACGTCGTCCAGCCTTCATTGCCGAAGGAGAAGAAGATGCTCCAGAGATACATACGTTTGTCTTTGAGGCGCCGACGCAGGATGTGGCTGCGCCCGCAGCGGGGGAGACTCCTGTGTCCGCCACTGAACAGGCTCCGCTGGCCGACCCCGCCCTTGAAGATACTTCGTCTGCCGCCTACGCCATCGAAGAAGCTTCGTCTATCCAGTGCACACCTCAAGATCCTTCTCCCGTCACTCACCTCATCGGAGAGGTCTCACCGGATCTGACCCACTCAGCACCTCTGTCAGCCCAGCCGGTCTCTGAGTCAGAAGAAACCCTGGTCTGCTTCCCCCTGCCGAATGCCCCGCGACTCGAGCTCACCATAGTCGACGAGTCGCGAATCTTTCCGCGCGAACTGCTGTCCGACTCAGTGAGCACCATGCAGGCACCCCGAACGCCGAGACTGGAGCTCACCAGCGTCGAAGACGTGAGTATCCCTTTCTCGCAAGACTTTGAAGGACTCGAATTCCGCTCGCGAGCGTCGAGCTTCTCGGAGCCGCAGTTGCACGACGAGGAGGGCGTTGGACCAGAGATCAGGTCGCAGTCGGCAAGCTCTGTAGGAGAGCAGCAGAGTGACGCCGATGAACCGACGGATGCTGACTCGGTGCCTGTCACTGATCCGAGCTTGAGCTCACGTGCGTCGAGCTCGTCCGATGCGAGGTCTGACCGAAGCACCACATACGGGTCGGTCGCCGAGATGGTAAACAGCACGCCCTTGTGCTGGCAAGCCATCTCCCCTGCGCGGTCCGACTCAGGCGCCTCTACACCGCGAAGGGTAGAGTTCGACCCCTCTTTAGCCTCGTCGGCATGCTGGAGTGAAGATCCCCGGCTCGACACGCGAGGCCTCTCGCACAGTATCTCTGATCAATGCGGTCCCTTCCACACGGTCGACGATCACCATAGCCACGGACGAGTGTCCTTCGAGACGCAGTATGGCGAGAACAGAGCCCTGCTCCCTGACAACCCTAGATCGCCCATCTGGTCAACGTGCGACGGAATCGAGCCCGATCTTGACGTTCTGAGTGTCACGTCGTATTCTAACTCTGAGGTGCGATGGGGCCAGCTAAGGGTGCCGCCTAGCCCAACCGAGTCGGGCATTAGCGAGATGGTGATGGTCGATAGGAACGATGCAAGCACAGAGTTGGGAGCGGAGAGCTGGGCGCCGTTGAGCGATCACGGGTCGGTGTCGGACGCTTCCAACGAGTCCAAGGCGAGGGTCTACCTTCGTGGGTAGTTGAAGGGCCTGTCTTCTGCTTTCGCTGCTTTGTTCTTGCTGCATTCTCTTACGACAGTGGCTTCGGCCGCCATGTTCAGCCGTCTCATGGAGAAGGTTCACCAGGGAAATCGTTTGTCAAACCTTGCAGCAGCTTGTGACAGCGTTCCAGTAGAATCGAGACCCTGGACGCCGCCGACGTGCAAAGGGGTCTCAAATTTGCGTGCCAGTAAGCAGCCACCGACATACTTTGGTGTCTCCACCACACCTCTACGCTTCAAGCCACGCCGGTGTCGATGGCAGGCGAGACAGGGTCAAGTCATTTGTGAATATGAAACTGTCATTCCCATAGTGCAAGCGTGGGGTTTCGACATCGAGAGCGCCGATCCGAATTGGCGATGTCGGACAGGTTTGGAAGAAACGAAATTTCAACTCGACGAGCGGCGGACCGAAACGCTTCCGGAACACCGCGTGCGCAAAGATGGATGAGTGGACCACGTTTTGACGTTCAGAAGCAATGTGCACATCCCGATCTCGAATCGAGGCCGTCTTACTGTACATGCAAGTGGGAGTATAGACGCATGCTGGTCTCGATTGTAACGCCGCTGCTGCTACCACTGCAAAATGATTGGTCGACGAGGAAGTGCGGAGGATCGACGCACAGCAGTTCAAGGCAGGCGGGTCCCAAAGTGACCGGCGAGCCAACGCAGAATGGCAAATCGAATTTCCAGAATAAAATTTCAAATTTAATTTCAGGTGGAAGAATATAAGGGCACTTGGACTGTCTCAATATCCCACCTTCCGGAAGCGTCTCCTTAGCAGCGCTTAGATGTGGCTGTTGTGTGGGCGGGCTGCTGTGCGCAAAAGCCAGAAGAGTGCGTGTGGGAGAGTGGCCACCTGTTGTGCCCCGTGCCCGATGAGAACTCATGCACGGCGTTTCGACGAGTGAACTTCGGCCAAATTCACAAAAGAGACCAACACTCGTTGCTGTTGTGCGTGCGCCGTTCTGGAGCTCGCTTTGGCCACCTTTCCCACTCTCCTTCCAAAAAAAGTGGACACACAGAGCGGCGCATCGGAAATCCCCTTTTGCATCACAAAGCATTCGCACCGCATCGCCACCTGTGTGAGTGTGTCTGTACATTCTAATTCGTGCTTCTTCTTGTTCCACCACCATCTCATCGGACTATCATCCATCATGTCTTCGAACGCTACCCTCTCCACGCCTAACAATGGCGCTCAGATCAAGGCCTCGCGCACCCGTGGTGCGTCGCACATCGTAAGTTGGACTTCTCTCTTGAAGTGCGCTCGAGGCATCGACTGTGTAGACACGTTTGGCTGACTACCAATCCTCGCTCTTCTTTGGCTGCTGATCCGCCGCCCAACAGGACTTCAAGTCGGCCACCACCGGTGTAGCTGCCAAGGCGATGCGCAACGAGCTCAACGCTCTCGTCTCGGGCATCGACGACCCTGCCGTTCGCAAGGTTGGTATTTTGCTCTCGCTCTGAACACGGACCTACACGGACCGGGCCTTTTGGCTGGCACGACCCATAGCTGCTCCCTCGAGCACCGGACAACTGCTTCGGTCCAGCGGCCACTCGAGGCATCTGATGCGCAGCGGCTAGACGCGCCGAAATGTAGTCCAGAGCCCTCCATGGTTTAGCGAGGGGAGCGCTCCTGCCTCACCTCCCTAGACGTGGCAAGAATGCTTGCTGCAACATGGCGTTGGACTCGACTGCCTATCTTCTGGTCAACTATGAAAGCAACCCGAAAACTGACAGCGTCACGCTTCTCACGTCCCCTTCTGCTTTTATACACACAGGCCTTCGACGCCGAGATGTCCAACTTCTTCACCCTCTTCAACCGATACCTCTCCGAGAAGGCAAAGGGCGAGAAGCTGTAAGTAGCAATCCACAGACACAGCCAAACGCTGTCATCCGCAGTCGCTGACTCTGTTTTCTTTCACTCTTTGACAGCGTCTGGGACAAGATTCAGCCCCCATCGCCCAAGCAGATCACCCCCTACGCCGAGCTGCGCAAGGCCACCGACCCCTCGATCCTCAACAAGCTCGCCGTGCTCAAGCTCAACGGTGGTCTCGGTACCACCATGGGATGCACCGGCCCCAAGTCGGTCATCGAGGTCCGCGAGGGCATGACCTTCCTCGACCTCTCGGTGCGACAGATCGAGCATCTCAACAGCTCGCACAACGTCAACGTCCCCTTCATCCTCATGAACTCGTTCAACACCGACGACGACACCGCCCGTGTCATCCAGAAGTACGCCAACCACAACGTCGAGATCCTCACCTTCAACCAGTCGCGATACCCGCGTGTCAACAAGGAGTCGCTCCTCCCCTGCCCGCGCAACGCCACCGACAACAAGAACCTCTGGTACCCTCCCGGACACGGCGACTTGTTCGACGCTATGAACAACAGCGGTCTCCTCGACCGCTTGATCGCCGCCGGCAAGGAGTACCTCTTTGTCTCCAACGTCGACAACCTCGGCGCCGACGTCGACCTCAACATCTACCAGCATATGATTGACGCCCAGGCCGAGTTCATCTCCGAAGTCACCGATAAGACCAAGGCCGACGTCAAAGGCGGTACCCTGATCGACTACGAGGGCACCATTCGCCTGCTCGAAATCGCCCAGGTGCCCTCGGAGCACGTCGAGGACTTCAAGTCGATCAAGAAGTTCAAGATCTTCAACACCAACAACCTGTGGCTCAACCTGCGCGCCGTCAAGCGTGTGCTCGAGAACGAGGAGCTCGACCTCGAGATCATTGTCAACAACAAGGCGCTCGAGTCCGGCGAGGCCGTCATCCAGCTCGAGACCGCCGTCGGTGCTGCCATCAAGCACTTCCGCGGTGCCAAGGGTGTCAACGTGCCTCGATCGCGTTTCCTGCCCGTCAAGTCGTGCTCCGATCTCCTGCTCATCACTTCGGACCTCTACTCGCTCGAACACGGCAAGCTCGTCATGAACCCCGGCAGGATGTTCTCCCAGACCCCCGTGGTGAAGCTGGGTGACACGTTCAAGAAGGTCGCCCAGTTCCAGAAACGTTTCAAGAGCATCCCGGAGATGATCGAACTCGACCATCTTACCGTTCAGGGCGATGTCGTGTTCGGTAGGAACATCACCCTCAGGGGCACGGTGATTATCGTGGCTAACGAGGGTAACAAGATCGAGATTCCCGAGGGCAGCGTGCTGGAGAACAAGCTGATCAGCGGTAACCTGGCTATCATCGATCACTAGACGGAGATTTCAAGGTTAGATGGCGTGCAATGTTCATTGTTTCTGATTAGAGCTGGTGAGGGTGACTCTGTGAGTGTGTGTGTTTGTGAATGGCGAAGGGGACTGAATGGACGACACACACTGAATGGACGACAGCGGCTGAATCAACACACGCAGACTGAATCAACGGCACAGAAATGAACGGCAGCAGTTTGTAGACGGGTGGCGCACTGCATTGCGAGCGTCAGAGGAGGTGCAAATTTAGCGTGTACAGTGGATCGATCTGGACGTCCTGCAGTGCATCTTTGGCAGCCTGTGCGTTGTCCTTGGTGTCGAAGGCTATGCTGGCGTTCCACGTGTCCCCTTCGTCCTTGGTGGTGGTAAGGTTTCTGAACCCGGTATGCCTGCTGAAGAGCGTCTGCAAAACCTCTGACTCGATGTTGTTCGGAACGCCTCTGGCCTCCACCACGGCTTCATCTAGCTTCACGCGTTTTCTCCCCTGGTCCTCCCCATCCTCCTCCTCCTCCTCCTCGTCGTCGTCGGGACCGGGCAACAAGCCGCGCTTCTCGCCCCTCCCCACCACCGTCCGCGCGCGCTCCAGATCCGCCTCCATCAGCGCCTCCCTCCCCACCTCCCTCCTCACAAGCGCCCTACTCTTCTCACCCCTCGAATAGTCCACACGTAACGCCTTTCCATAGAAGCTAAAACCCTCCAGTGCTCGTTTGGCCGCGGTGGAGGCGATGGCGGTTTCAAAGACGATAAACGCCTGCCCGCGCATCGATGGTGCTCGTGTAGCGACAATGTCGAGGATCCGGCCGTAGGTCGAGAAGAGGGTGTAGAGCTGTCGTCGGAGTTCTGCAGGATGAAGAGAGAAGGGGGGGAGGTTAGTGAGGGTGGAAGAGGAGGGAGAGGGAGGAAGGGAGGACGTACCAGGTTTCTTGACTTTCGACTCGATGTTCTTGACGTACAAGGTGGGGGAGGGTGGCGCTGTAGAGGAGGAGGAGGGGGCGCCGTTGGATGTGGATGGCTGCGCCATTGTGGAGATGTGTCCTCGAGAGGGAAGGCGAGTTTCGATTGGTCGACGTGAACGGCTAAGGAGGTAACGGCTGGTCTCTCGTGTCCAGTTACGAGGTGTTTCCGGTGAGATCGTCCTAAGCACTAGCTCATGAAACCTGTATGGAGGGTGCTGATCAGCGAGCGGGTGGTTGGAGGAGGGCGAAGCAGAGGAACAAAGTGTAGACGATGTAGCGGATGAGCAAGTCAAGAAGGAACCCTTCAAACGGCATAACTTTTCGTCGGGAGTCGGGCCCCAAACATCAACCCCAGCCATCAACCTAACAATTCCACAAAAATTCTGGCGGACAGCTCTCTCCGAGCACCCTCATCCTGGTCTTGTGAGCACCCATCGCCTCGTCGACACTCACGACTGGCTCTCAGAAGCCGACGCACACGGTGAACATTTCCTGATTGAATCTGGTGTATCATCTTGACATTGCAGAAACAAGCCAACCACGACCGTGCGGAAAACAAGCTCACTTGTCAGCCACCAGTCGGATATCATACTTAACCTCGGTCTGCACCCCGAACTTCTTCGCCTCCTCACTGCTGGGGCTGGCAAAGTCCACCGTCAGCCCGCTCTTATCCGCAAACACCGCATCCGCGCCGATGAACTTGCACTTGGAATCAAAGATCTGCGTCACCAACTGCTTGTACCCCTGCGCTTCAATAAGCAGGTGAATATGGGCGGGTCGCATCGGACTCCTATCGAGCAGCTTGAGGATGTCCCCTGCGCCACCGTCGTATGGGATTGGGTAGGCTGTGGGACGCAGACAGCGGAAGGCGTAGTAGCCCGAGGAGTCGGTGGTGAATTTGCCGCGGTAGTTGTAATCGGGTTGTTTGGGGTCTTGTTGTTCGTACAGCCCGTTGGGTCCGGTGTGCCAGGCGTCGATGAGGGCACCGGAGATGGGTGCGCCAGTGGAGGCGTCGGTGATCCTACCGTGCATGTAGCATGTTTCGCCCGTTTGACCGTCGGACGAGGTGATGGTGTGGTCGAGGACGATGTCCTCCCCATTCTCGTACCGCGGTGCACCGGTGCGGTAGAAGGGTCCTAGGATCGCACTCTCAGTAGCCTCTCCTACCTTGTTGGAGGAGTTAGACTGGGCTCGTTCATAGGTCATGCTATCAACCAACGACTCGAGACCCAGAACGTCAGAGATGAGGATCAGCTCGTTACGTCGCTCGTCCGACATCTGACCCGAGCGAATGAGGAGATCGCATGCGGACAGCCACTCGTCGTTGGTGAGCTGGACTTCGCGCGCGAAGGCGTGGAGGTGCTTCATGAGGCTATCCAGCACAAACTTGGCGCGGGGATGCGCGTTGGGCCCGGAGACATCCTGGCAGGACTTGGTGTAGCGGTCGAGGGGGGTGGAGGAGGCGCCGTTGGAGGTGTGGCCGTTGGTGGCTGTCATGTTTGAACGAGGTGGATGGCGTTGCTGGGGAGCGAGGGTGCGCAAGTGGTGGTGAAAGGAGAGCGATTGTGTTCCTGGTCCGAAGAGCGGGGCTTGAGGAGGATGGAGGTGTTGTCAGAGCCAAAGCGTGGGCTGTATATGTAGCTCGAGAGACCAGGGGCGGGCTGGACCAACTTGGCAAGGGTCCGGCAAGGAGCTGGGCTTGGCACGAGCACAATCTTTCTAGGTGATGACGGCCCGCCAGTTGGTCATGGCTCAGGATGAAAGCTCTGTTTGCCCTCTCTTCAAGGGTCCCGCATTTCTCAGCGGATAAAGCGGCTGGCTCGCCAGCCATTCACTTGCCGCTCGCACTGTGCTCGTGCGCGATCAGAAATGCGGGATAGCGCGCTGCCCCCCCCATTCAGGGTAAAAGCCGAGGAGCCGTGGATTATGTCCGTCGCTAGACGTGGGGCCCTTCTGATAGCTTCCATATCGCAAGACGACTTGTCTGGGCAGAAGAGATAGACAAGAGCACTGCCACGGTGTGGTCGCTTTCCGTCAGCGCTCTCTGTAGCTTTAGGAAGCTTGCCCGTCGGCCCGGGCACGGAAGAGATCCGGGCGCCGCAACCTGTCCCACCTGCTGAGGGTTGTGTGGTACAGCAAGATGAGACGGTGACCCACTTATCCACTGTATCGTCGCATCAAACAGTCTATTTCCGAGGCCCCATTTGACTTTGAGTTGTCGAGCATCGCTTTCCACGAGATGGTTGTCCCCTTCCGTCTCGACGCCCGCTGCACGCCCACCGAGCTAAACGTGTTTGCTGAGCAAGCAACCAAGCGCCCGGCTCCACACTTCGCACACGCCACCGGATACAGTTGCTTGCGCTCTTGTGAACAGAGTCAAAGATAAGCTCGGGTGGTTTCAGGCTCGGCCGGACGATGCGGTTCGAGGGTCGTATCGGTGCGGATTCGGTGTGGGTGTGAGATCGATGGGTGCGGCTTCGGCTATCCTTTGCCCTTTGCCGGAGAGACGGGGTTCTGCCGAGTCAAGTCAGCATTCGCGATTCGAAGCCGGTGGTTGAGCGGCAACCCCGCAATGCGAAGAGGGACCTTCTCAGGGATAGCACTCCATCGTCGTCAAGATCAGCACACCATCACATCTCGAGCGGTCCAGCTTCGCCGTGCTACTTCGACATGCCAGTTTGCGGTCTTCACCTCGTGCAGCTGAACGATGCGTCTCCCGAAGGCGTCGATAACTTCCTACACCGTCTGTTCGAAGCTGCCACCAACCCCACCGAGTTCGGCGTGGTGACAGCGAGCCAGGTCCAATCGCCCATCATCCGTCCCACACTCGTCGACCACACCATACTCAACGAAACACCCTGGACCCTTCTCCTCGTCATCAACGGCACCCACGCCCACACCCTTCCCTCCACCCTCACATCTTCCGTCAAAACGCACTACTCGATCGTCTCCGGTATCCCTTCCAAGATCGTCAGCAACTACGCCACCATCTCGGACAACCTTCGCAACGAGTCATCGCGAGCGCCGCTGCTCGAGATCAAGTTCGACGACAAGGGTGATGTCATCCCTCCCGCCTCCGCCAAGGCTTCGACTCGGGAAGACGGTCAGGATCTGAGCCTCTCACCGGCGCTCTTGAACCTCGCAAAGCGACTCAATCGCGAAAAGAAGCATGGTCCCGTATCGATGCTCAACCTGTTGCACTTCCACACGCACGACGGAGCGGTCGAGTCGTATCATGAGTACGGACGGCGGTTCGCGACGGTCGCTGGAAAACGAGGCGGGAACGCCAAGCTGGTCGGGATCGTTATTAGCCCGTTGAAGGGCGACCAGGTCGACTCGAGGGGAAAGCAGGAGAGGGGGAAGGACGAGTGGTGGAACGAATGCACGTTGGTGCATTATCCGTCGATCAACCACTTTATCGACATGAGTGTTGATGACGAGTATCAGTGGATCAATCAGGAGTATCGGTTGAAGGGGATCAAGGATACAGCGCTCATCTGCACCATTGAGATCGACTTGAGTAGATACCGACGCGGTACACAGGCCAAACTGTGATATCACCAATGCAATCGATATACCAAGTGCTGGATTCAATCTGTGCTGTTAGGAGGTGCTAGTCTCTACCGGCTGCAGCTGCTGTTTCTGCATCCTCCTCCGTGCCAACCCCTTCAACGCCCACGAAACATTCTCGTACACCACAAACGTAACACACGTCCCCGGCAGGATCCGCACCAGATTCGGCACCAACCCCTTGTAAAACGCCCTCAACCCTTCCTGCGTATACGTCACCCTGATACACGTGCTGATGTTCGGATAGATGTGCGACGTAGCGTGGTTCTGGATCCTCGACCTCACCACTTGGTACGGATAGGTCAGCAGGATCGCAGCCACCTTGGAGACGCCCGACATGACGATGTACTCGGCGTTGGAGAGCTTCACCATCGACGTGTCCACCGATGCTGGAGGGGCTTGGAGCTTGCGAATGGCGACAGAGGTGCGCCACTTCTTGAGCTCTTCATAGGCCATAAATTGGATGGCGCCGTTGGAGACACCGAAGAGGGCGAGACCAGCGCCTTTGTATAGGCCGCGGATGCCTTCGGTGCGGTAGATCGAGACGAGACCGTGCCACAGACCGCGGTATACTTCTGGTGGCGCTCTCCCTGCACCGGCTGATTTGGCGGCGGAATGGGGAGTCGTAAACATACGCGTCTTGACCACCCAGATCGGGTTCGTCATCAGCGCTGTGATTGCACCGCTCTCGGAGGCCGCCAAGAGATGCTGTCCTGCGGATAACTTCCGTGGCCCGCCGGTGGCGGGGTCGGGGCTGGTGTCGTGCGCGGACATGCGTTCCTTGATCATCGTATACCACAGAAAGTAGAGGCCCCAGGATGCCGAGTTGCCGGCGACGTTGGGACTGAGACCGCGATAGAGACCCTTCCAGCCGTCGGCCTTGACAATGTCATTGAGTGCGGCGATCATGTCGTTTCCAATCCGCCCTCCTAGAGCGTAGTATCTCCAGCCATGACGTGGTTGTGCGGCTGATCGCAGTGTGCCGGCTGCTGAACTGTTTCGTGCGGATGCGGTGTCGATTGCGCGACCCTTTCCCTTCACATCGGCCGGGTTCGAGGTGTTGTTCGACGCGAGTGATGCTGCCTGCGAGTATATCGGTGCGGAAGAGCGCTGGCGAAAGACGATGGGCCGGGGACGCGAAGTGTCGACCTGGTACTTGGTCTTGATCAGGTCGAGCGGGTTCATGCAAATCGTAGCCACTGCGCCTGCTGCGATGCCGCCGAACGCATGGTCAAGCGCTGGTGTCGGGAAGAAGGACAGCGTGGTGGCAGGGACAGCAGAGGTGGAGGCAGCGGCTTGCGAAGCGCCTTCTCCGTCGCCGCTGCCATTTGCCACATCGGTGCTGCCGACTTTGACTCGGGTGCTGTCGACGTCGAGGGAGGATGTTGGTCGCGGACGCGAGGGTCCCGCTTCTGCTGAGTTGTGGTTGGAGGACATCGCTGGTGGCTTTGTGACTGCTGGCCAGCGTCGATGACCAACGAAGGACGGGTAGGAAGGAGGAGGACCGAGAAGCGGTTATGGAGACAGAAGCATGTTCCTTTGTATATCGTCGTGACCTTCCGTCGAAGTGAGGATGCGTACGACTTTCTTATGACCCGAATGTACAATCTGTTGTTATGCGACTTGGCGATGCTGATGGAAGCGGTGTAGGTTGTGGCAAGAGGTGTCGATGCTTGCCATAACTGAGCAAATGAGTCAGGTAACCGTGTGGAGCGAGCGTGCGTGACCTTTCTTCTAAGAAATTTTTGGACGGAAAGCTTCCGAAAGAGAGAAACAAGCTCAAGTTTCGGCTTTGCCGAGAACAGCGTCGAGGGTCCGATTTTTCTCTAGAGTGTTAGACTGATCGAGCCGGAAGAAGCTCAAATTTCGGCATCAACTGTGAGGCATGCACCAGCTCGGCCTTCTCTTGATCGTCACCAAGATACATCTGCTCTTCAGCCTTTCAAAGACACAGATCCGAGCCGTCAATCGTATACAGCGCTCCCTAAAGCATCAGCACCAGCCCCCGGCACACACGGTAACCAGGGTATCGACCCTACTGCAAAGCCGCCAACCACGTTTCGACCTTCGACCTCGTCTGCTTCATCTCCACGCTTCTTCGACACCATCAACCGAAGCAGCCACGATGCTTTTGATCACCTCGCTGTCTACACTTGCTCGCCGCCAATCCGGCGAGACAGAGGCCTCCTCGCTACTCCCACTCTGGATCATCCTCGGCATCGGCGTAGCTCTCGCCATCGGCTGGTTCGCGCTCTCATCGTGTCTAGGCGACAACGCCCGCGAAGCACTAGCGGATCGCATCCGAGGCCTCTTCGGCCGCAGTCGAGCTGGAGGAGCCGGTGTGGGCGTCGGTGGTAGCCGCAATGCGTACGGCAGGATGCGCGACGACGAGGCGGAAGCGTTCGACATCAACGCAGCCGAACACGACCTCTACGATGATCTTGATGCACCGCATCAGCCGTACAACCACCACTCTTCGTATCCTCCGACGGGCAGTGCGGCAGGGGTGTCCAAGTTTGATGATGAGGATGATATCTACGACCAGCGACGTCCGTGATGCGTGCTTCGATTCGGTCGCTTCGAAGTAGGGTCTGTCGGAAGGCGTAAGGAGCAGCCCGAGGGCCTTCCATGCTCAAAGACAGTGTCGAACACCTTTCAAAAGTGCTCGCTGAAGATCACAGCAACATACGGGATATCGGCATGCTCGAACCGACTCGTTCTCCGGAGCATCGCCGATCATGGTCGGATCGCAACAAGCTCACACTGCAGGCTCCCGAAGATCTCGCTTGCCGCCGTTCTGGAAGTCTTGGCGACCCTCGCTCGGTCTCAGCTTTCTTTCGAACGCTGTACTGTCAGCAAAGATCTCTAGCAAGCAGAATGGCCTTCGCATCGCTCGTCTCGCCCTGTCGATGATGCACATTCGATGCTGCGCTTCCTCATCAGTCACCCTCCACCAGTCAAGCAAGGTTGTGCACGGCTCACGCTGACTCAACACAGCAACCTCGGCAAAAAATCCCAAGAGAGCCATTTCCTGCCGCCTTTTTTTTCTCTCTCTTCGAGCTGGACCCTGAGAGTCCTGCAACACAATCAAGCACGCATCATCACCGAGTCTGCATGCTCTGGCAAAGATTCAGCTCAAGCAGCTGCTGCTCAATATATAGGTCGAGCTTCAACCCGCAGAGCCCTTCTCGCCTTCCATCCTCCTCATCCAGCCATCATATCAACCAAAACGCATACTACAAGCACAACGAATCGATCATGTCGTACTCTTCAGCCCCGGCAGATCACACGGCCGCAGAGCATCTGGCTCCGAACAAGATGTTCGATCTCACCGGTAAGGTCGCGCTGATCACGGGAGGAGGCACCGGAATCGGACTCATGCAGGCTCGTGGCTTGCGGGCGGCCGGCGCCAAAGTCTACATTGTTGGAAGAAGGCAGGAAGTGTTGGAGCAGACGGCCAAGGTGCACGGCTCGGACGATCGACCCTTGATCCCGCTCAGCGCCGATATCTCGACCAAGGAGGGCTGTCTTGCTCTCGCTGAAGACTTCAGCAAGCACGAGCAGAAGCTCGATATCCTCGTCTCGAACGCAGGCGTCGTCGGACCGCTCAACGAGGGGTCCAACACCGCCGACGCTTCTGGCAAGAACCACCCGGAGCATCGCGAACAGCGTCTCTCGATCGAAGAATTCGCCAAGAAGTCCCTCGAGGAGAACTCTCCAGACGACTGGGACAGTCTCTTCCGCATCAACGTCTACGCGACCTACTTCCTCAGCCTTGCCTTCCTACCGCTCCTCTCCAAGGGCACCGAAGCATCCAAAGCCTGGTCGTCCACCATCATCACCACCGGAAGCATCTCGGGCGTCGTCAAGCAATCCCAACTTCACATCTCGTACAACGCCTCCAAAGCTGCTGTACACCACGTTACCAAGATGCTCGCTTTCGAGGTGGTCTCGGCTACCACGGCCAAGGTGCGCATCAATGCGATCGCCCCGGGAACGTATGCTTCGCAGATGACGGCCAAGGACAAGGATGACGAGACGAACATCTCGACGCTGAAGGGCAAGATGGATAGGATGGCGCTGCCGGCGGGTAGACCGGGAAGAGAGGAGGACATGGTGCAGACGACGCAGTTCCTCGCTAGTTGCCAGTATCTCAACGGGCAGGTGATTTGTGTGGACGGTGGATTTACGCTGACCGAGCCTTGAAGCATGTCTTCACGACGATGAGCTGCGATCTTCGCGAGCATCACCTGAAACACCATTTCAAAGCACATCGTTTCGCACGAGCGTGGGAGAAATTTCATGTGACTTGCTTCTGAGATGTCTGAGGTCGAAGGGGCGATCACGAAGAATGTGATCGGCGTTGCAATTCTGAAAAGTGAAGGAGGTGGCCTGGTTGAGGCGTGCTGCATTCAGCACAGCTTTCGAGTCGTCTAGCCCAAGAGCACGGACCGCATGCAGGCCATCCCTTCCAGCCCTGCTCTCGATCCTCTGGTGGCTGCTCACTGTGACTTTGACACTTGGCGTCAGCCGCGGCGCATCACAGACAGGCAGAGAGCGAGTCGCTCAGCATTTTCGCCGCTTCCCCTTCTCGTTCGGTCACATTCGAAAATCCAGCGTCGGGGTTGAAGGGCTATGCTCTGCCCTCGCTCATTCGAGGCAGCCAAACCTTGACGGGCGCGACGAAGCACAGACCTGGTCAAGCTCGAAGCGGACTGGTCTTCTCTTCGATGTCGTTGCTCAGCATTCGTTCGTGTACTTCAGCTCAGCTTCGCTGGACCCGGGATGCTGCCTAGCCTTGCATGTGTCAGCTGAAGGTGCGCTAATCGAAAGGGCCCACGGGACGGACCCGGCGCAGCAAAATCTGCATGAGGATGCGCAAGGCAGCGTCGGATGGCTTCCTACAAGCCAGGCACCTCCTCTCCTCACGTCACATCTGCCCTCTGATAGCGTGAGAAGCTATCTTAGACTGGGCTTGTCGCTCGACGCCACAGCTGCAGGTTCTGGTTGAAGAGGGTGAAAGGGGCAACGCAGCTCATCGGAGTCGTCCCGCTCGCCTTTCGGACTGAGTAACTGCATTCAACAGGAGCATCCCATCAGTCACTCGATTCTCTCTCTCTGCTCAGCTTCCTGCGCATGCTCTCTCATCTTCTATTTCCTGCTGCTCCTTCTCTCTCGATTCGCTATCGATCTCCCCTCCTCGCCATCACACTACGCCTTTGCGATGCCTGCTCAAGTCCGAAGCAGCTCGAGCGGATGGACAGCCACCGTGGCGAACTCAGCCTCGCCTGCGCACGACAGCGTCGATGGGTTGCCACTCGGTGTTCTCATAAAAAGCTGAGCAACGTCGAGCATCCAATCGCCCATCCTCACCTCCCAACCTTCATTGACCACCGCACCTGCGCTTCATTTGGCGCTCGAACGTGTTGCGACCCACCTCATCACGCGCGTTGCTCGTGCATACATGGTTGCAGCACCACACGCTTGGGTCTAGCGCCACCACGACTTCATTTGCTTGCAGCTGTGCAAAAACTTTGCTGAGCTTCGGCAGGGACGCAGCCAGACAAGGTTCATCTCGTGACGCAACGCCGATAATCGTCCTTTTCTTGGCCAAGCTTTCTTCTTCGCAGTTCTTCGAGTGGGTCCACACGTCGCTTCCGTCGTCTCCACCATCTTTCTGGAAGGCAGTCCTGTATCACTCTGTGCTCGGTGCGAGCACGCGTTCGATCAGCACCGGCTATTCTCCTCTGGTCATCAGACGTCGACGGGGGCTCCCTGATCGTCGACTCGCGAGTTCGCCCACCACTTCCTCTCCGCGCAGCAACTTCATCAACGCTTGACTTCTGGAGGCCGACACCGATTTTTGAGCGCCCCCCTCGCGAACGAAGGCGCTCGACGACAAGCACTCCATTCTCAACCCAGCCCTTTCCCACATCGCCTCCTGCTTCTTCGGGGCACTTCTGCCGTAAAACCCGTCCGGTTGCCCGACCACATTCATCACAAGCTTCACGCTCGCAAAGCTCTTCGGGATCCATCTCGCAGTGTCGTAGGCACCAGATCTTCGAGATCACACTCTCTACACTCGGCCCTGCGGAGTATCATCTGGGTGCTGTCGCTAGGCATCGTATCAGTGTTCAACGCTAAAACGCCACGAGCTCATCTCCTTCGCCGCTCCCTCACTTGCAAGAGTCAGGGCGGACTACGGCCTTGCTGCACGCTCTGTCACAGGATTGGCGGAACAACCCCAGCGTGACGAGCGACAGCGTCTGACGGAGAGGCAGAGCCATTTTCTCGTCGGCGCAATGTGGGGATGGTCGATGAGCTACCAGCGAGGCGAGCGTGGAGCTGACCAGTTGCCAGATCTCGTGACACCCAGCTCGGCATCCGAAGACCCTCGAACGCCAGTACCACCAGCTGCTCGCCAGAGTCGACCAGCCAACCTTTCCGACCGGCCTTCGCCTCCACTGACGAACCTTGGCAAAGACGACGCATCGGCACTTCAACCCGTCACTCTTATGGACCGAACCGCACAGCAGACTCCTCCGATCTCAGGTATCGATAGTAGCCACGAGATGCCGATGGACGCAGCCTCGCCAGCCTCTTCTTCCGCTGATGCTCCAGGCTCGGAGTATGACACGGACGAACACGGCGAAGCACTGCCGTACTACGATCCACAGACACACGTCGAGCATAGGCTGTCAGCACTGGCGACTCCAAAGCTAATGCCTGTTGGTAATAAAAGCATCCTGAATGACCCTCAGCTTAACGACGAGGAGGACGCAGCAGGGTCCCTGATCCCGCCTAACCAGGACGAGCAGGATGACCCGACTCGAGGACAGACGCCCACGGATCCAACACCCTTGAATGGGCACGGAGGACCTTCCCACCGACTTAAGAGCCAAGCGGACGGAGCGGAAGGCCCCAGTCTGGCCATGAACACGCTTTTGAGCGCCTTCACGAACGATCAAGCTCCTGAAGATGTCGAGCCAACGAATTCACTCGTTCGCGCAGCTGGAGAAGATGGCGCTGACGATCCCTCGAAGCGGCCGAGACTCGACGATGCTGCGCCTGATTCGGAGCCTCCTGCCGTTGCTGCTGGCGCCACCACCGCTACCACTTCGAAAAAGAAAGCGCCAGTCAAGAAGCCCGCTAAGCCTCGTGCGAGGAAGTCAAGCCCGAAGCCGAAAAATGTGACGAGAGGCAAAGGCAAGAAGTCGGTAGGCCAAGACGACACTCCCCAGGAGGCCCCTGAGGCGGCATCCATTCAAGATCAGACGGAAGGTACGATCCCGGCGGCGACCAATGGCGACAAGCAGGATGATAATGTGGTTCCAGGCCCAGTCGAGGAGCCTCCGGAGGAAAAGCCTCAAGCCAAGCCCAAGAGGACCCGTACGACTCCCGCTCGCGCTCGAAAGCAGGCAAACACGAATGCTCAGGCTGAGGCTGCTCCACAATCCTCACCGCAGCCTCAGCAGCCACTGACGGACCCTGCAGCCTCGATTGCCGCTCCCATCGAGGCTCTGCTCTTGCAAGAAGTGGTTGCGCCTCCTCAAGACCAAGCTTCAGCACCACCAGAGCCGGCAGGAAAGCTCAAAGCAAAAGCCACGCGAAGGGCACCGAGCCGGGCGAAGGGCAAGACCAAGGTCGACACCGCTGTTGCGGACGAAAATCAAGCAATCCAAGGCGACACCCCTTCCGTGCCTCCTCAAGCGGCTCCCAAGAAGCGAGCAGCGCCCAAGCGGAGTGCCGCCAAGAAGGGGAAAGGTCCTGTGGCTCAGCTTGGACCTGCTCAGGCGGATGGCTGCGTTCCCGAGCTGGATCTTGATGCCTCTGGACGCTCGCCAAGCCTGCTCTGTACACCCGCTCCGGCCGCCTTGCTGCAAGACAAGGACGAGGAGTGGCACGATTCGCAGGTCAATCAGGTCGCTTCTGTCCAGCAACAGGAGGACACGAGTACGAATGTACAGCCGCAGCGTCTGCAGGGTGTTTCTGCGCCCGTACACCCGCCCAGCAACAGCGGCTATTCCCTGCCCAACATCTTCACGTCCATGGCACCACTTCACTACCCAGCTCAAGCTTACTGGCCCACTCGAGGCGAGATCGTACAGCAGCACAATCACGGCTTGAGCTCGCTCACCAGCGCTGCATCGATTGTCGAGTCCGAATCGCACTGGTCATCCGCAGCATCCGTCGCCGCACCAGGTCTCAGCTCTTCCGCAGCATACGAGGGGCACTACAGCACCACTAGTCCCGCCACAGTCACTCACACGACAGGCAGCGTGATTGGCGACGATGCATCCGAAACAGCGTCGGCTTCGCGTCCTGAGGCGTATCACCGTTGGGTGCCCGAGGCTAGGTTCTATCCGCAGAACTGGAAGGCGCCGGAGTTCCATGTCATGAATCCTGCGACGCTGGAGACTGCGCTCCGAGATAAGACGGTCTGGACGTTCTGGGACTGCTACCTGCCCCTGGGAAGCAGAGATCAGGATATGGTGTTCATCTCGAACGACGGTGCTGCCTTCCCCTGCGCCGCCTGGAACCCATGTCTCTTCTCAGTCGTGTTCAGACAAATCATCAAGGAACCTCATCCGTCAGTCCGTCAGATCTTGTGCAGCGGTGTCGAGGAGAACCACAAGCATTTCGGCTACCAACCGCTGCCGTGCGTCTGGCTGGACGAGAATTGGCGATCGACGAATCTATTGCTGTCGTTCGTGCACCCCCTTCCGACCTTGCACCTGCCCGATCGCGGTACCTGCGAGACAGTGATGATGCTCGGCCAGCGGTACGGGGTCGAGAGAGCCATCAAGGCGGCGGGAGAGCGACTAGCCGAGATCGACGAGGAGGACAGACTTGCCAACGACAAGGGGAAAGGTAGGGCGAGAGAGGAAGACATCGCCGCAGATCTGGCGGAGCGTTGTAACGAGGGCTGGCGTAAGTGAAAGGCGAAGCGGCACCATAAGGAGCCAGTTCGAGGTCCGAAGTGATGCCTGCGACGAGGCGACCAGCGGATACGCCGAACGACGACGGAGCGTCAGGTCGACCTCACCGACTTCATCATGATCTCACAAAGCAAGCGAAAGCGCACACACGGTTCGTCAAAGCTGGCTTGCCATTCAAGGCACAGCAAGCTGTCTCTGTGGTTTCTACTCCAAGGTCTATCGGTTCATCATCATCAAAACAACAAAGCACACGAAATGCATCCCTGTTCTTCCCCCACATCGATCTCACCGAGAAAGCCGCTACGAATTCTGAACGACGCTGGTGAGAATGTTGCTCAGGATGCGAGGAATATCCTTGGTCTCCCTCGCGACGTGCGTCTGCGTCGGCAGCTGCTTGGCCAGATGCAACGCCTCGGTGCCCTTGTCGATAAAGATGAGCGACGTCTTGACCTGCGGGTCCAGCCTGAGCAGCTGTGCCAGTCTCTGGTGCGTGATGCCGTAGCGCGAGAGGTTAGCGTCGGAGAGCGCGATGACAAAGTAGTCGTCCATGGGCGAGCTGTGCGGGTCCTCTTCCACGATCGGCTGGTTCAAGCCTGTGCTGGTCGACTCGTTGATCTGCGGGGTCCCGGGTTGCGGTGGCAGATGCGAGGGCAGCTGGCTCTTGACCTGTCGGATGGACTTTTCGATGCACTTGAGCGTGTTGTCTCCGGAGTCGCAGTACTGGGTGTGGCTGACGATGGCGCGGAGGATGCGATACATGTCGCCGTCGGTCTTGGGCATACGTCCCACGGGGACGAGAGGAATCATGTCGAGGTCACCGCTGTGGCCGACCATGTCGACTGCAAAGCGTTCGGAGGAGTCCTCGATGCGGGAGAATGCCTGCATCACCATAAGCGCCACCTCGAGCTCGCGCTCTAGGCGTCCGTCGTACTGCATGTGGTACATCGACGCCGAGAGGTCGAGGACGACGCGGATGCGTTTGGGTTTGATCTGCGGCGCTCCCGGATCGGGCGGCATCTCTGCTCGACGTTTAAAGATGCCGCGCTCGCCAGCTAGACCTTCGGACAGCCGTCGTTCGTCCAGCTCTCCCTCCTGCTGGCGCGTCAACCACGACCGTTCGTACCGGTTCGCCTTGAGGTCGTTGAGGACGTTCGAGAGGTGCTGCACCTGCGAGGCGACCTTCTGCTTCATCTCGTGCAGGTTGACCGCCTCGTGCGGTTGCATGCCGTTTTCGCGCAACTCCTTCTCGAGCGCCTCGCGTGCCATCTCGCGCGCCTGCTTCTTGAGGTGTTCGGGAACGTCGTTCTTGAGCTCCTTGCTGATCTGGTGGATTTTGTGGCCCGTGTATTGTCGGCCGTAGCCACCGCGGCCGCCGAGCCCCATGGTGTCGCGGCCGCCGGTACCGCCTTTCCACGTGTTGCCGCCGACGTGCGCCTCGTTGGCCACGTCCACTTTCCCCTCCTTGGGTTTGTTGAGGTGCGTCGCTCGACCGTCCTTTTTCGGATCGTAGTCCTCTTTGCCTTCGTGGAACTCGGGTTTGAGAGCGTCTTTACCGGCCTTTTCGGCCGCACGGATGCGTTCCAGATCCTGCTCTCTCAAAATGTCGAGGGACAGCTGTTCGATGGGAAGATTGCGCTTGCGCAGCGTCTCGACGACCCATCGGATGCTCTCCGGCCGGTGCAGGTCGAAGGCGAGCGTGTTGAGCAGTACCGACGAGAGCGGTTCGTCGGGGTACTTCTGCATATGCGCTACCAGGTGCAGCAGCTCGCGTAAGGAGTAGGGGTGGTTGATGAGTCCCGATTCGAAACCCGCGCGAAGGTCGTGGAAGGCGAGGTCGAGACGTCGGAGGAGGTCGACGTCGACACTGGGTGCCGCGGCTTTGAGAAGGCGCACTTCGGATTCGAGGTCTGGGTTGGCGACGGCGTAGCAGCTGAAGCCTTCGCCGATGACCTCGATAAAGTTGTTGCCGAAAAAGGGCCATCCAGGGCGGTTGGAGAGGAGCACGAGGCGGAAGTCGCGGTGCACGAGGATATCTCCCCCCGTCGCCGAGGGTTGTTCGCCGGGTAGGGCAGGACGAATACGCCTTCCGTCAGGCAGACTCAACTCGCCTCGTTCGGCAAGACTCTTGAACACGGCAGAAACGGCGGTGGAGCATTTGTCGGCTTCATCGACGACGAGGATGCGTCCGAGCTTGACCGCACGCACGAGCGGCGAATCGAGGTAGCGAATCTGGCCACCTTCGAGCGCGATCTGCTGGAGGAGGCCGGCGACGGTCGAGTCGCGGTTCATCTGGATGTACTCGCGTGGGCGGTGGAGCAGTTCGAGTGTTCGGTCGATGATCTTGTTCTTGCCGGTGCCCTGCGAGCCCATCAGCAGCAGATGCTCGTTCAGTACGACCAGGTCCTCGGCGAAGGAACGGATGAGGCTGCTCTGCTGGGCGTTGTTGTAGAAGCTACCGCCGAGGTCTGGGATGAGTGTCTTGCCCTCGGGATCGAGGCGGTCGGCGTCATAGCGCGGGATGGAGCGGACAGGGTAGGCGCGGTCGGAGCCGTCCGAAGCGGTGAATTCGAGCATCCCCGCTCCACCCTCTCCGGCGACGATCTGCGGATCACCAATCCACAGCCGCGGCACGTACTGGAACGCCCCCTCCGTACCCGGCTTGAAGATCCCACACTCGCTCAGCAGATTCGCAATCACCTCCCTCACGGTGATCGGCAGAAAGTCCACCAGCAGACTCCTCCAGATCAACCCGTGCACATCGCAGTCCTCCTCCCACGTCGCCAACCGCTTGGCCATGCGGATCACCTGTCGCGTACCGAGACGGCGCGACTTTGCCAAGCCCAGGTTCGGATCGGCGCTAAGCGCGCGATAGCGGTTGACGAAGTGGAAGAGACGCTTCATGTCGGACGTGGGGGCGGAGAGCTGGACCGAGGAGAGCACGATGTGGCGTTCTTCGTCCTCGTCCATGGCGCGCGTGGAGCAGACGGCGAAGAGGGTGGAGGCTTCTTCGTCGAGCCAGCCGGTGGATTTGGAGGCGGTGGCGACCACGCGGAAGGTGGGGCGGATGGGGACGATGGAGCCCGGTGCGATGGTGGGGTTGGCGAGCAGTCCGGGAGATGGAGGTGCGGCCGAGTCGGCTTCGGTCATACGGGCACCATCCCACAGCTCCAGCTCTCGGTCCTGGAGGAGTCGGCTCAAACTGCCCAACGTCGGGCCGAGAACGTCGACGCCAGCGAGGTGGATGAGCTTGCCCTGCATAGCACCGCGAACGAGGGGAGCGGGCTCCCACGTCGTGCTTCCGTCCTTAGCCGTGGCGCGACGCATCAGCAGCTCTCCGCCGCCGAGATCCTTCCAGAGCCACACCGATTCGTACGCGTAGCCCAGCGTCGCTGCCATCAGCCCGATGCACGTGGTTGTCGAAGACGACGGCTGGTGCGCGGCTGCTGCGAGCGGATCGGTCGTCGATGCTGCGCCCGGCTTGTCCGGACTCGAAGCCTTGTTGGCGGGTACGAGGCAGATGTCGCGTCCGAGAGCGTGGAGCTGCAGCAGACGGCTGTAGATGCTCAGCACTCTGGGAGTGACGATGAGCTGTTGTCCCAAGACCGTCGTGTCGCCGAGTCGGGGTACGGGGGCGAGATCCAGCGCGCCACACGGTGCCTCGAGCGTCACGCTGGGTGCGGTGCCGGCGACGTGAACGAAGGTGATCTTGGCACTGGTCGGCGAGGCCCTCTCGATGCCGTCCACGAGATATCCCATAAATCCCGTCGCGGCGAGCGTCGCCTGATCCGCCCCCTCCCCCTGCTGCTCGTGAATCTGCAGCTGACCAAGCAGCGAATCGAGCGTCCTCCTCTTCTCCTGGTCTAGCGCAAACACCTGCGGATACGCCGAGCTGAGCAGCGCCAACGTCGACGCGCTCGTCTCGACGTTCTTCGTCTCGGCGTCGGCAGGCGGATCGCGCGGCCACTTGGGCAGGATCGGATCGGACTCGTCGAAATCGAGATTGACGAGCGGGGTGGTGGGTGGAAAGGTGCTGACGATGTCGGTGAGGAGGGGTAGGGCGGTGGTGGGGAGATTGGGAAGGCGCGAGGTGGGCGGGATGACGTCGTTGCCCTGGGCGAGCGTGGTGTGGTAGCGGAGGAGGGCTGCCCATTGGGACCAGCGTGAGCGCAGCTGCTGGGCGTCTTCAGAGACCTTCTCGGGCAGGGGGATGGTGGACTGCACGGAGCCTTCGACCCAGCGCGCCTGGAAGCGGGATCGGAAGGGCGGGTCCAGGGGGTATCCTCGGTAGGGTGGGACTGGCACACCGGTGGCGATGACGCGAAAGTTGGGATGGACGGGGATGAAGCGACTCGAGCCGCCTTTCTTGTGCTGTGCTTCTTCCTGCTGAAAAGCGGCGAGCTTCTCGGCGGGGATGAGATGCCGACCGTCGGCGAGGTTCTGCTCTCGGTTCTCGAGGATGTTGTTGATGATCGGCGTCACACCTCGTTCGGCCTTTTCGACACCTTCGAGGATGAGCAGGTGTCCGTTCTTCATAGCGCGAATGACAGGACCATCTTCGAAAACCAGGTTGCCACCCGCAGACAGGCTCCTGGTCTGAAGGAGCTCTGCTTCGCCCACGTCGCGATGGAAGGATACGTACTCGTAGGGCAGCTGGATGAGCGAGGCAAACGTGAGACTGAGCCTGCGGGCGTACGGACCGGGTGCCGAGAGGAGAAAGACATCCTGGCCGAGCTGCCACTTCTTGGCGAGGAACTCGAGATGCTCGAGAGCGATGGGATCGTCGAGGTTGAGCAGCAGTCGGTCGGAGGGCAAGCGTTCTGGCAGCTTGGGCTGAAAGACCGGGATGGCGACGTTGGGGCCCAAGGTGAAGGTGCCGAGCTTCTCGCGGTCGTCGTTGAAGGCGCCATCAGTACCGGGCAAGGGACGCGGCGATTGGGACGCTGAGGAGGTTGTGATGGGTGCAACACGCTCGACGTGACGGCCGATGCTTTCGATCCTGCGCTTGCCCGCCGAGGTGGGATTGGAGTCGTCCGACATGGCGTCAGCGCTTCTACACCGGACGGAGAAGGCTGCGAGTCTGCGAAGGTCTAGGAGGTGAGAGAAGGTCCTACGTTGCGAAAGTGTCTGACTGGATCTGATGATGACAAGTTTGCCAGGGCTTTGTATCGACAGCCACGAGCGCATCTATGACGGGACGAGTGAGCCTTGTCTATCTACGGCAAGGGTCGGCCCGGCTGCACAAAGGTAAGCCGACTTTGATGAAGCGTGCCTGTCGAGGTAATATTGTGGGGAAGGAGACGATCTGAGCAACTCGGAGGACGAGCTGCGATGCATGAAGCGTAGGAAGAAGCGGGCTGCTTTGGGGTGGCCTCTTCTTGCCTGCTCTGGGTCTGTGCCACTCCTCACGGCAATCAATTTCGCGGACGCACGTTGAAAATCCAGTCAGCCCGGCTACCCTTTCACCCGGCTCAACCGGCCAGGTCGCATCTTGACCCCAACACCCATCTGCCGCTTACGGGCCTCACGAGTCCGACTGATCAGCATTCACCTAATGGAAGACGTCTTTGGCGTTCAGTGAGCGTTCAATGACGACGAGCAAGAGAAAGTGAGAAAAAAAAGAGAGTCCGGACAGCCGGAATCGAACCGGCGACCTATGGTGCTTTTCCGTTAATACCGGATTAGGGTTTCCAATTACAAACCATCGCTACTTCCAACTGAGCTATGTCCGGGGGCACCTGTCTCGCATCCGGGCGCTTGTTGCGTATATGTCTCTCAAGCTGCGGTCTTTTCCATGGACAGAGTCGCCTCTCCGAGCTGAAACAAGCAAGCAAGACACTTTCTGTTCCCTTCTGAGAATGATCATTGTATTCGAGAGCCGCGTTGCTGCTGCATTGTCCAGTGTCGTTTGCGCAGATGTGCTTGTAGTTGCGCCCGTAAGATGCGATTCTCCTCCCTCAGTCGACGCACGTGTGGGCTGAGGCTGTCTTCTAGTAGTGTGGGTTCTCGGACGCGCTGTTGTTGACGTTCTGGCGCTCTCAGGTGAGGCTGTGACATGAACGCTGGCCAGTCCTCATGACCGATGGCAGCCTGAGGGCAGCTGAGCGGATGGAAGCTGCTCGCTGAGCTGAAAAGCTGCTCGCTGTGACGTCGGTTGGAGCCGGCTCCAAGTCTCTGTGCGGCCGAGCCCTGTCTTTCCGATAACGATTTGTGGTGATTGGTGATTGACGACGTCGAGCTGAACCGACGCATACCACCACTCGCAGCGGAGAGCGTGATCCAAACCTTGGCAGCCGGGAGCACAGAGCTTCGAGCCCCCTTCGCGCTTCTCAGCACTGGCTGTACCCGTGCTTGCACCTTTTGATCAGCACGAGAGAGGCCCACTGTTCGAGCTAGCCCCACCACCGCAGCTTGGGCGACGACATGCACGAGCGGCACGAGTTGTGCGACTTCCACCAGGCTCTGCCCGAATAGAGGCGGCTGGACGGTCTGTCCCAGGATTGCTCTTGTGCAGGCATCGGGATCGGATGTGTTTGAGCAGCTGGTACCTAGGATGAGTCCTGACCTAGAGACAAGGAGGCGTAGCTCGGTGTCGAGCTCCACTTGCTGCGGGAAGGTTTGAGGTTTTGTTGACAGGTAGGTGTGTTGCGGCTGTGCTGAGGCATTGCTCGATACTGCTGCCACCGAAGGAAGAGTGAGAGGCCATATTTGGACCATCAGATGATCGTCATGTGGACGTCGATCGTCATTCATCGCCATCACCTTGACCTCGATCAACTCCTCGGTATCGCCTTGGCTCCGTCGCTTGAGCACCATCTCCCGGTGATGACGTTCAGGGTTGCATTCCGTGTCCGCTTCGGCGCGTATGCTGGTTTCAAGCGAAGCTTGTATGGAACGACACGCTTGCTGCCAGCAATGAATGGCGTGCTCGTCCGCGAGCAAGTGCGAGAACTTGTACAGCAGCTTCAAGGGATGCCATCCAGCGTTCTTGTTAACACTGCCCAAGTTTGACTCGCAAAGCATACTGGCGCATGCTCTCAAGGAGGTGCTTGTGCCGATGATCATGTCGTTCCTATCAATGATCATGACAATGTCCGTGAAGTTAGGTGGCAGCATCGCGCGGCTTTCCGTCTTGAAGTCGGATGGTGGCAGGTCGGAGCCCGACGGCTGTGGATGGAGAATGACAGCAGGAGTCGTTCTTGGTTGTTGCAAGGCCGTTGTTTCGGCAACTGTCTCCGTGGTTGGTGGCCGCATTGTCAAGGGTGTGCATTGATTTACGGTGCCGGGCGCATGCCCCAGATTTTGACGTATTGGCTCGGTCCGGTCGACAGAGAACGTTCGAGGTGCGCCCATAGCCGCCTCTTGAACAGATGGAGGTTGTAGAAGAGGCCAGGAAACTGAAGTTGACAGATTGCTCCTTTCCAGATCCATCCACTGCGATGACAAGAAGAGACCGAGAGAGTTGGTATCATCTGGACCCACCGAGGGTAGAGCAAAGCTCCAGGCTCGTCGATCGGCATCCGTCGCAGCCAGCTGGTCATGAACTAGTTGCATCGCCATGGTGACGGGCACGTTGTACGTCGACGACGGGGCCAAAGGCTGTGGCGTCATCATTGGTCGATTTTGAGCTGACGGGTAGGGGCGAAGCTTGGAGGTGCTGGCGTCGATTTGTTTCAGCGACGTAAGTGGGCTCTGCGAGGAGATTGCTTCAGCGTAGACCGAGGCGAGTGAGTCGTATACGGGAGTTTGTGACGTGAGCGTTCCCGCAATTTGCTCTGCTCTGACCGCAGGCCCGCCGCAGCTCCCTAGCAAATCAAGCATCTGATCTGTGGAACTCATCGAGGCGTGCTGCTGTGGTCGTCGGTAGCGATGGCGATGGTTTCGATGACTGGACGGGTCTTCCTGACATTTTTGTAGCAAAGGGATGTGTCGAAGCTTTATGTGATGACAGCAAAGGGTCTAGCGGACCTGTGGTTGCTGGGAACTGGAAACAAGCTGTATGATATATAGCAACGATGATGGACAAAGCAAAGATCTGCTTGTCTCGCAAGCAAAGTCCGAGGCACGACAGGCCAGCACCGTCCGGGCGTCTCGGTTACGGCAGAGTGTGTTGATCTCGACGCATCCGAGTCCCGGTCGACGATAAGGAACGGAGCTGCCACTTGGCGACGTACAGCGAGCGTCTCCAGACGGGTTCATGCATCGAAACTCAATCGGCAATGCAAAGGCGTCAAACGGTGGCAACGCGAAAGTTCTGCTGCAAGAGCAACTAGCGCTTGTTTGGTGTGATACAGTCACCGCTCAAGGTTTGTCTCCGTCTCTCCGGGATACGGATCAGCTCTCGTGACAAGGCTGTTCATCGGTCAATCGTCTGTCAAGCTCGACGCGCACCTGTTGACAAGTGATAGCGTACACCAGCTATCAACGTATCTTTCTGCTCCGACGAGGTCATGGAGGCTTCGACTGTCGCAACGAGTCGCAAGGGACGAGCCTAGGCATGGTGCAGCCTCGGATATCTCAGCACCGGAAAAAGCGAGGAAAAGGAACAGGTGGTTACCTCGGCTGTCGAAGCGAGGTCAGGCCACCGTTGTCTAGACCATGGAAGCAAGCTGCACGCTTGTCGATACCATTGCATCGAACCATGACGAGGTTGTCTCTGCAAGTTGGGGACTCATCGCTGCATGTCGCTTCGAAACTCGATATGCAGCACACACCTGCGAGCACTGGGTCCAGACCGTGTTTCTTTGACTTTTTTTCCCACATCTCGCTTAACTTAGCAGTCCAATAGGGCGCCGTTTTCATGGACGTAGTGCATAACGTCAAGATGGCGAGATAGCTGACCCGTGTCTGCCGCTGATCTAGCCGCGTGTTTCGGAACCGACTTGCGGGATTGATGAGGCCGTCATTCGGGACCATATGAGGAGGCTACCGCAAGGGTCACGGATGGCAGAATGGAAGACTGTGACTTGGCGACTCGAGTGCTAGTTCAGCTGAGCTGCTCGCAGTTGCAAGGCATGGGCATGGATAGGATATGAGAGTTGAGGAGGAAGGTGCCGGCAAGCCGCCTTGGGCATGAGGGAGGCTCTGTCAGGTCGACGAAAGGCTGGATCCCCGATGCTGTCGCTGCTTCGAAAGGATCACGATCGACAAGGAGACACGACTTGTACGGAATGGTACGCTACGACTATCGCAATTCTGATGGACCCGAAGATGTGACTCGATGCAGATCACACGATGAGCCCTTTGCTCCTCAAGCATGAAGCGCCCGCCTCGTTGCTTGCTAAGGGTGCCGAACAATCGCGTCATGACGAGCTCTAAAACCTTGTTTTACCACAATTTAGACTTGCGCCAAGCTTAACGTTAAAAATGTAACCGCGTTGCAGTAGTGATCCCTGAAACCCTTGTCTCGATGGTCGTCCCAGATCGACACCTGCCTGTGTTGGTACGTAACCCTCAAGCAAGGAGCGGTGCAACGGTTTCGCTTCGCTGAGTCTCAACTGTTGGCGGAGTATATGGCGTGGGAGAGACTCGGCTAGGATGTTCCAAGCTGCAGGTTCTCCGGGCTTGGTTGAGACAGTCGCCTAGCGCATTCGAGTTCCGAATGGTGGCTTTCGACTCACGACCAACCAGATCAGCATGAAGGCCGCTGCCGAGGGGCCAGCGCTCGCTACCTGCCTGATGGCTGGACACTTCGGCTAGCATATGCCGAACGGTGCGAGGCTTCGAGTCATCCCGGCGAGACGATAAGAGCGTTTTACGCCAAAGTTGAGCTCAGATGATGGCATGCTGGTGCACACGACCCGCTCTCTAGCGCTTCTAGCCTCAACCACTCTTGACTACATCAAAGCGAGTGTCAGTGCTGCACCACAGGTCAACCCGCTTGTCGCGGGAGGGAACGGACGAGTAGAGGGGAAGCAAGAGGCAATGGGGAATCGGGAAGCGGTCTCCAACAAGACCCGTTGCCAATTCCAAAGGACCTCAGCGACGCCAGAGCCGATTGAGTCTCCGGGGATGCATGGTCGCTTGAAGATTGCTTCGGATGTCAAACTCATCGTCGTCATTCGACAGCGCACTTAGCGCTCAGCATTGACCGGCATGATCCAAACTGCTCGGTGCTCAAGTCAGCCGGAAACACCATCCGGGCCGCCATCTCGTCAGCTGACTTGCCCGCTTTGCCTGCGTCAACCAGACGCGGGAAGGACGATTACGGATCGACGGGTGTCTACGGGCTGGACACGAATGCTCGAGCACAGTGACGCCACGTGCTTTCGATGTCTGTCAAGCAACGGCAAAACGTTTTCCACTGCTCTGACCGGCCAACACGATCAGCACCGGCTTTGAACGGGCAACGTTTCTTGCCTGGTCCTCGGGCCGAGTGCAAGGCGGCAAACAGATCACCGTTGGAGCGATGGCCTCTAAGAGCTGGAAACTGGCTTTGATTCGGCGACCCATTGCTGGCGCGCGACGACGTCAGACAACAGCCTTTTTTTTTATTCTTTTCGTGCAGCGGGCATTCTAATTGAAATGTTTCGACAACTCCGACTAGCGCTTGTGGCATGCCGAAGCCTATCCCGAACGGATGCATTCATTCCCGTCTTGGGCAGTGGTCGTGCTGAGCTATCGAAGATGGTCTTTGTCGACGGCGATGGAGCTATTGACGGCTTTTGAAGTAGTGTGGGGACAGGCGAGGCGTAGATAGCTGATCAGCGGCACGGCGTGGAAGCGAAGCTTTTGGCTCGGCTGCGTTGTGAGATGGTTGTTTTCGGCTCGCTGAGGATCCACGGCTCCAGCAACCCGGCGACAAGGTGTGTTTGTCATGCAGCACGATGTCAGTTCCTGAATGGGCTGATTGACGTCGCCGCCCTTGCCGAAGTCTTGCTCCTTGCTCGGCAGCTTGTCGCCTTGAAAAGTCAGCATTCATCTTTGAAACCTATCCTTCTTCGCACAAGCTTGTCAAGCAACCAAGAGCCAAGGATCGGTTTGAAAACCCAACTTGGTATCACCGCCTTGAAAGCCAAGCCGGCATTGGGTCGAGTGCGTGCATGCTGAAACGGCTCAACTCGGGCCCAAGCAGCAACAAACCTTTCCGCTGCACAAACAGTTCGACGTCGGGCAACCAATGCTCTGATACGGTCCCGGTATCGATGCGGCGGTCAAGTGTGAGAAAGACGGGCGCATTTCGGTCCCTTGTGCTGGTTTCGAGTCTTGAACATGTGTGCGCTTTGGTTCGAATCACCTCGTCCATTGTTCTTCGCGATGAAACAGCGTCGAGAGCCCCTAACTCGGCAACCTTGCAGCGTGGTCGTCTGGCTTTCAACTCGCACATCTCACCCGAAGCGAGAAGATAGGCGATCGGAAGCGACCACGAAGACGTCGTAACGAGGCAGGAGCGTGGTGCGGGGTTTGCAGCCTTTGAGTGTGTCAATGTCACGGGCGCAGCGTGGGATGAATCAGAACAGATTGGCCTTGCTAGGCGCTCCATGGCCGAGTGCCGAGCGACTTGCGACGGCCGACGTTGAAGGAGGACGATGCGGTTTCAAGCCTGGAGAGGAAGCGAGACGCCGGGTCAAGAGAGCGTCTGGTACTAGCGAAGGGTCGATCCTGTTCGCAGAGGGTACTGTTTCAGAGGTACAACGAGGGTTGGCCGGGGCTCGCTACCGTTGGCTGCGATTACTTGTTCAATGCGTTCCGCAACCTTCACAATGCAGAGAGAGAGAGCGAGAGAGGGTTTTGCTGACCTTGAACTTGGTGAAGGCCGACGAATCCAAAAAATGCCTGAAAAATCCAACTCTGGCCAGGCACAACGTCGTCATGATCACCAATTGTTTTTTTTTCTTGCCGTTCACGGTCAGCAACACGAGGCTTTCTTATCTTTTTTTTTTTTTTTTTGTTCCTGAAACTCGGCGAAATCTTGGGATCAAGGCTTGGCCGAACACGATCCCGCACTAACTTGACGGCATTTGCTTTGGATGGTGTACACACCGGTGACGCATCGCGCAGCTCTTCTGAGCAGGATTGACTTGCCGAGCAGCGCGTGGCCCGCCCAAAACCCTGTACCGCATGCCTTGCCCTCTGTGGCCCCTCGTTTACCGCTAGGATGACTGCAGGTGGCTTTTTCCTCGCTTCCAGAGTTGTGGCAGCGGTCCAACGTCGTCATTTGCTGTGGGTGCTGGCCTAATCTGATCCTTCGTATGCCCTCCTTGCTACGGCTGTTGGTTCCTCTCGACCCGACCACCAACACCATCGCTTGCTCGTTGTCAACGTCGCTTCATAGCTTCATCTGCCTTCCTCGCACAGCGGTATCGAGCAACTACTGCCATCGTCGCAGTCAAACACCCTCAACTTGCAGTCGCCCATACCGACACCATCTTCACCGGGCTCGACGCCAACTGCTTTCTATTCTGAGGGACCAAGGTCTGCTCTCGATGTCAGCGATCCTCATGTCGCACCAACCCTCCATCGGATCGAGCCCCAGCACGGCGTACGATCCTTACTTTGCGCCCTCCTCCTCCTCCTCCTCCTCGGCATCATCCTGCTACCACTACTCGACCCACTCTTCACCCTCCACCACCCCCCCACCGCCCTCCAACGCAGCTGCAGCACTGCAGCAAGCCACCTCGATCATGTGTGGCTCCACCTGCCCCGAGGACGCACTCCCATTCGTAGTGCTCGTAGTCGACGACAACCCTATCAACCGCAAGGTGCTCACCATCCCACTTCGCAAGCAGGGCATCGAAGTCGTCGAGGCCGAGAACGGCCTTGAAGCTGTCCACCGGTACGCCGAGCGACGACCGGCGTTGGTGCTGATGGACATCTCGATGCCCGTCATGGACGGCTTCGAAGCTACGCGCCAAATCCGTATGCACGAACGGGCTCAGTCATCCACCCCACCCGATACCGAAGGCGGCGCGCTGGAGGAGGTGATCAAGATGGTACTCACGCATCAGCGCGCGAGGATCGTAGCAGCAACCACGCATTCCGCGGATAGGGACTTTGACGAGGGCAAACAGGCAGGCATGGACGATTGGTTGCTCAAGCCGATCAGGCCGAGCGTGTTGGTGCAGGATATTCTGGAGTACAGGAGGAACCATTTGCAGGAGTTTGCCGCCACGTTGGGAGCGTTGGGTGTAGCGGGAGTGGGAGTGACCGCGGGGGAGACGGCGATGGATATGGTTATGGAGCAGGCGGGAACGCCGACGGCAACCACCGCGGCGGGCGTTGCTACCATCGCTGCTTGAGCGATATATCCATCGCATTCCCACCCCAAAAGTCGTCCCCTCCGCTGCTCCAGCGCCTCTCGTTCGCATCGCATTTGCATCTCATCCTATAGAGTTCAGCTAGCCTGCTCGCTTTTTCATCTGTACTTGTATCGTTCACCATCATCTCTCGCTTCTTGTCCATTGTCGTCAATCAACGAACTTTACCTCATTCAAACTCGTGCGAGGTTGACGGCACGTCATTGGGATTGCGCTCGTCTGGGCAGGAGCGCGGTTGACTCGGTGAGCAAGCGTCTGGCGCATGCGTGTGACACTAAGGCAAGATTCGTCTTCACAGGAGGCCAAGCGACGACACGATCGGGTGGACCCTCGTCGAAGCTCTCAATGGTGGTCGCTGCTCTCATGAGACCGACATTACCAGTCGTTCGGATACCTCGCCCCCGGTCCTCACGTATGTGCAATGACGGTCCTCGAGTCACACTTTCTGCTGCAGCGCAGTATGCTTCGTAAGGCGAAGAGATGCGCATCCCCCCCCCCCCCCGCCGCGCGCCCTGTCGACACACAAGTTGCGCCGAGCAGCCCACCCAGGCGGCAGCGCTTTGACGCATCCGCAGTCGACTCCAAAAACCCAGCTTGCCACGACAACCACGGTCCTCACCGCACACGGCCATAGTGCTGCACGGTCGAGCTCGAGAATAATGCATAAGAGTTTGTATGGATGCGATTAACAGACGATCCCTCGAAAAGATCCCCTGACGAGGAGACATTAGGCGTTGAAGCGGAGGATAAAGTTGACCAACACGGCGATGAGCAGCATCACCGAGAGAACGGTGGGACCCAGCCTGTCGTCGTACGGACCCGAGCCGCGGTTGCGGATGGCACTTGCACGCCAGTGGTACGTGAGCAGCGCGTAGATCATGATCGCCATGGCTGTCGAGCGATGCGAGCGCAAGCGAGCAGAGTGATTAGAGTGAGCAGAGTGAGCGCGGGAGAGTCAGTATAAGGGCTTGAGGAACAGAGGGAAAGAGCGAGGAGGAGGACGACTCACCAACAAACGAGAACATGGCGGCAGAGATCCGACCGATCTTGTCACCAAAGTTGAGCAACCCGGCGGCGAGCGCGGAGAGGGTGACGGTGAAGTTGAGCCATGAAAGGACTGTATAGCAGCCGAATCAGCAGGTTGAGTCGAGGAGAAAAAGTATGTCAGTACACTGTCGGACGATCGATGCAGCATAGCTCCGCGAATGGCATGGTCGCCTGGTTGAACGATGACGGTCATCCGCGCGTGGATGAGACTGCAGCCAGTTGAGGTGAATGAAACGTACAGGTTCGTTCGTTGGCGAAAAACACTTTTGGCTCAACACGCACTGGAAGCGCGATACGCTTGCCGGCGGTACGTTGCAGGAGTGGCTGGGTCGACATTGTGTATATGGGTCGGTTGCAATGACGACACTGTGTGCTTCACCCCGCTGTGCGATAAAGAGTAGCGTGCGACGGCCGTGGCGTGATGCTAAACGGGAGACGAGGACAGTATGCGGCGGCTAGCGATGCGTGGAGCGAGCGAGTGCCGGATGTAGCAAGGTGCAGGATGTAGTTGGATGAGAAAGATGGTCGATGATGGCGGCGACGAAGAAAGGTGAAAGAAGTCGAGGCTCGTGCCCCTCCGACTTAGCCGATGCGCCGATACGAAACAATCTCAGTCTAAACGAGGCATGAATTCACACCAAAATCGATTTTTGTGCCTCGTCCCACCGTCATGGCCAGAGAGGAACCTTGAACACTTGACAAAGCGTAACTCCCTCTCAAGCTTCCCTTCAGAACGTCCACTCGATTGCAACTCGTTCTCGAAGTCGATGGCCAACACCCCCAGCCATCAGACAAACAGATCGCCGGTGTGCTTGATCCAACCGAAACGATTCGCGGAGCATGCGTCCAAACAGACTTTCCCGAAGCCACCGCCAATTTTAAATTGGATTTTCGACGATTCGATTGATTTGGTGTCGCTGTCTGTCGCTGCGAGCAAGATGATTACACGCTGCAACTTTGTTCTGCCTCGTGCTTCTCACTCGAGCTTGTCGTTTCTAGGCCGAGCTTGAGCTTGAGCGTGAGCTTGCATCTCCACAAAGCGTCATGGTCATGTCGACATGACAGCGACGAGGACAACGAGAAAGGACGGAAAAAAACTAGTCGAAGCGGAGACCGAATTCGGAAGCGCACGTGCGCTCTATCGTGCAGCTTCGTCCATATTTGTGATTCTTTCAGGCGAGCTCGCCCTTTTCGGCCGATAGAACGACGGGCAGTGATGCTACTTCCTGAGCATGGTCGAGGTCACACGAGCAGACATCCGAAGCCGTCTCTTTCCACATCTCGTCAACCATCTTGTCGTGAAATGCTTGTTGCTACGTTCAAAAGAGGCATCATATGTACACAGCTCAGACAGCTGCCGGGTTGGACAGCTTGGAACGAGCGCCACTGGAGTACATCGACGGTCGAGCTCACTCGTCCTTCTTGTCCTCACCCTCATCGCCCTCGTCCTTCTTGTCGTCCTTCTTCTCGTCATTGCCACCCTTCTTGGCCTCGTCCTCTTTCTTCTTGTTGGCCTCCTCTTCCTTCTTCTTCCTCTCCTCCTCTTCCTTCTCTTTCCTCTCCTCCTCCTTGCGCTTCGGGTTGCCGATGGTCACGTAGCTGTCCCCCTTGGCACCGGCACTGGTGGCCTCCACATCGCCGCCCACCTCCTTGTGCTTGATCACACCGCCCTTGTTGCCGTGTGCGCTCTGCTGCATCAGCTTCATCTTGGTGGGGCCGTCCGCCTTGACCTCCTCCGCGAGCTTGGACGCGGTGCCGCCGAGGGTGCTTCGGCTGCCAGGTGCGTAGTAGTTGGTACCCGCCAGCGTGGCGATGATGCTGGATCCGACGGCGAGGGTGAGCCAGAAGCGGTAGGTCGAGTACCACTTGGGCACCCAGCCTGCGGTGGTGGCGCGGAGGTCGATGAACCAGGCGGCTACAAACGCGGCCCATTGACCGATGAGTGCCATCTGAGGGGCGAGGAGGAGGGTAGGCCAGCCGAGGGCAAGGGGTAGCACTCCGATGGCGTAACGAGCATTACCGATGCGTCCGCCGTACTTGCTGAATTCAAATCCCCAGTGAATAGCACCCAGAAAGGAGAGCAACACGGCACCAAAGCCGACTTGGATGTTCTGAGCGTGCAGCAGAAGCGCACTGGCAGTTTCGCTATCCATCGACTTGTCCAGACCCATGCTCACCTGGTGCTCGGTTCGTGCGAGCCAGATCGACGCAGCAGCGGTACTGACGTACGGGAGGATACCGGCGCTTCCCCACAGCAGAGCTGGACGAGGTACAGCTTGCGCCATCTCGCTGGTGATACTCTTGGCATCTTTGAGGATCTCAGCAGCGCCCGACGGTCCACCGCCTCCACCGCTTGTGTTGGCACCAGAGCCTGCAGCATCGGCTGCTTCACCCTTGTTGCCGCCCGCGATGACAGATTCGACGCTGGATCGGATCGACTTGGCCTCCTCCTTGATGTTCTGCTTCGTGTGCGACCACGAGTCCGAGGCAGGCTTGCCCGACTGCGGGTTGGCCGCGTTTCGCTGCAACGTCGTGTGCAGAGCTCGAAGCTGTACGGGCGCAAGTAGGGTTCTGCGCGAAGCTAGGGAGGATGCATTGGCGATCGAGATGGTCGCACTGGCTCCACGCTGGCTACGGAAGCCGGTGGAGAGAAGACTGCGAGATGCGGCGCCGATCATGGTGCTGTGTTCGGATGGAGGCTGATGTAGGGGTGGAAAGTAGGACGACTTTTGAGGTCGTGCGGGATGCTCTTCTTTGCTCTGAGATCGAAAGCGCGAGCGTGATCGTTCCGAAAGCCCCCTAAGCCGACTTTGTAGGATGTGGATGGGATGGTCGATACGAAAGGATGCTCTTCAAAGTGTTCGGGAGAACAAGCGGAGACAGTTGACCCGGTCAAGCAATGCAGTGTCAAGTGGAGGCGGGCCAAGCTGGAGCGTGCGTTGATCCGAGCCTCAACTCTGTGACACCAAGACGCAGATTCACTCGGATCCAAACGGCAGGGCAAGGCGGTGACGGAGAGCGAAAATCAGCTCTTATTCCTTGACGTTTGTTCGACTGCACTTCAGTCATCCTTGCAGCCGCAGCAGCCGCATCAGCAGCAGCAGCAGCACCATCGTCCTCGTCGCTTTGTCCTCCTTGCTGCTTCATCCTACGCACTGCTGCAACAATGAACCACACACCCCATGCTCGGAGATTCAGCTGTTCATGGCAGCCTGCAAGCCTGCTACAGCTGCCAAAGAGCTGATACGATAGCAGCAGCAATCGACGTTCTCAAAGGCTGCTGTGACAGATCAGCTGTCGCGAAAAGAGGAACCCGGCGCTACGTCACTCTACAGCGCCGTCGCCTGTCACATGGTTGGTCGCACACGGACCATCGAGCTCGGATTTTGGTCAGGTAGGTAGTTCTTGCGTCTTAACATGCATCCGGGTCTCGACTTCCGATCTACTCAATCGGATGGGTTGGACACCCGATGAGCTCGCTGCTGCAGCTCCACATGTCTGAGCCAAGCAACTTTCTTCGGAGACGTTTCCTCTTCTTGTATGCTCACCTGTACCGTACTGCCATCACGTTCTCAACGGGAAGCATAAGCAGCGCTCAGTCTCGGCATCAGACATATACACGGATACCAGCATTGTCCGACAGTCTCCTACCAACATGTCGAAGCGAATGCCAAGTTTTGTCGATCTGGCGCATCGAACCGCCGTCACGGGTCTCGTTGGTCTTGGTGTAAGTCGTAGCTTCCATATGACGCACGTCTCCTGCTCGCAACGCTGACACTGACGACTTCATCACTCTTGACGTCTTGTGCACCAGATCTGGGGACTGTGGCTCACGGCAGCGGTGTGGAAGTCTCGTCGTGACGAACGCTTGGTATGTTTAAAAAGGTTCCTCGCCAGCATCGGCTCGTCTCTGTTCTCGCCTACTGACTTGCAGAATGATTCACTGTCCTTTGTGCTGAACAGATCATTACGGCCAATGGCGGTCAAGTACCCATCTCGCAACAAGCGCTTGCACTATCCCAGCAGCAAAACGGCCAAGATCCATTCCCTGTCACCAACGATCCCAAGCATGAACCTGGCCGTCGTGTATAGGCCTCCATCTACGACAACCCGGGCTTCGTGAACAGACGCCTCGACGCTAGTATCCTCAGGCAGGCCTCTGTGAATCAATGTACTTGTACTAGCAATCCTCTACCGCTCAACAGGAATCGTGTGCGCATGAGAAAGAACTGTGACTGCCAAAGAGCCGAAAAAGGGGTCGCAAAATGCAGGCCTCAATATTCACAGGAATTGGCAAACCGGCCTGAAAGCACGAAACGAACACCATCACCCATCGCCACGCACTCTTCGGACAGGCTCGACACAGCTCGGTCTCTTTCACGACTTCTGAATTGCCCTTGACAGTGTTCACGCTGACTTCTATTGATAGCCGCAAGTATCAGCTGGAAGCGCCTCGCACCCACCTCTCCAGCTCCTGTTCGACGTGTCGCGATCGACGTTGCATCTTTTGCGACCCGCGCCCTCCCATCTCCTCTTTTGCTTCAAGCACATCATCCTCCTCCCCTTCCGCCTCGAGTTCCCGATAGTCGTCCTTCGTCAGCAGCAGTGGGTTGCCCCTATCCGGCCTTCCGCGCATCTCGAGGTTCGTACCGTCAGCAGCGTTGGATGCGGGAAACATCTTCTTGACCCGCTTCCACAGCTCGACGTCCGCTTTCGGCGCAAACGTCTGCGAGGACGTGTCCAGAGCCGTGCTGAGGACCATGTGCAGATAGGGCAGTGTGTACGATTTGGACCTCGACGAGGCTGTAGCCGAGCTGCGGGAATCGTGTTGCAGGTCTATGGACGCGGAAACGAGCTGTTCGAGACCCAACCGCTGCTCGAGGAGAGCAAGCGCTTCACGAGCAACGTTGCTTGCCTGATCGCCCTTCTGCAGCGCACATGCCGAGGCAACATGCAGGAACAGGGAGCAGATCGTGTCGGAGTGGACGCGCGACAGCCTGTCCTGCTGAGCGTCGCGAGAAGGTGAAGCGGATCTGCTTCGATAGGACGTTCTTGAAGCATCGTTGTCGGATTCATCCACGCCCCATCGAGCGGGTCTTGATCCTGCGCGACCGTTCCTACTGCGAGCATCGATAAAGTCCCTCCACTCGCTGAAGAACGCCTTTGCCTCCGCCCAGGCGTCGTACTTGCCCTGGCCTTCAACCACGGCAGCAGTGAGACCCTGAGGCTTCTTCAGCACCGTCACCAGCACAGCGTGCATCGCGCGGTCATACGAGGTGTGGGACGGCGTCCATTCCGCTCCGACTTCATCGCGGGTGCTAGAACGGGCGTTCTGCCGACGAGCGCGTCGATTCGGCGCCTCCTGCGTCCAGTCGAGGTGGCCTGAGGCGGAGTCGGCTGCCCGCTTCATGGCTGCCAGGAGGACGCGCGCGCCGATGGGATCTCCAGTCTGGGAAAAATGCCAGAAGATCCGCATGGCGTGGGCCGCTCGAAGCGTGCTGCCGAAGACGGGGTTGTCAAAGGGTGCGCTTGCCCCCTTGCGAGCTTCCAGCGAAGTGTCCTGCTTTTCGGTATGAGCGCGCGCCCAGAGGTAGTTGAAGAGCGAAACGTAGTAATCGTAAGCGTCGGTGTGGGCCAGAAGACGAAAGACACAAGAGGCGACAATCGTGCTACGAAGCTCGGCGACGGGATGACCGGATCCGTCGATGGCGTCGCCCTCTCTTCTTACGAAGCGGTCGATAGGAGCTGCGGCGAGCTCTCCGGGGTACTCTGGATCGCGGATCATGGCAAAGCCTTTTCTTTCGAAATTGAGACCGTAGACACCCGAGAGAACGGAAACACCCAGTTGTCGCTCTGCGGCTGGATCCGCGTTTGGTGGCGGTACAAGCCTGTTGAAGACGTCTATCATCAGCTGATCATCGGGTTCAAATCGAGGCGTGTGAGGTTCGCCATCGCCGGCATCACCGACAGCTTGCTTTTTCCGTCCTGGTGACGAAGGTCTCGACAGCAGCTCGTGGTGCTCGAGGTTCATCATTTTCTCGAAGCGCGTCCAGACACGCTCGACGATCGGCAAGCGATCCGGATCTTGCGCGTCTCTGTTGACCATCAAGATCGCAGAGAAGGTGGTCATGTCGCCAAGTGGTAGCTGGCGTGAGAGCTTGCCATTGGCGAGGTCGAGCTTCTCCTGCGGAGATCCGTCAGGCAAAAGGCCTTTGGCCATGGCGTCCACGATCGCCGGCGGGAAGAGGATGTCGAAAAGCTTGTTGAGCTCATCCCTGGCGTTGGTGACGCGCAGGAAGCTGAGATACGCCCCGATTGCGTTGGTTAGGATCTTTGGGAATTGACGTGCTTCCTGCACGCTCGCCTGTTGCGAGACAAGGTTGCGCCTAGCTTGTTCGGTCATAGCATGAAAGTCGTCCCTGTCAAGAGCGAGGGCATCTTTCGATCTGGGTGCTCCGTGGCGTTGGAAGTACTGAGGGAAGCTCTGCTTCCAAAGCTTCTCGAGGTCTTCGTATACTTCGCGAATACGCTGACTCTCTTTGCGCTCCGCAAGGGGACTGGACTTGGTATTCGAGGCCTGCAAGTTGAGCGCCCGAGTCAGGCCGTTGATGACAACAGAGAAGGTCGCCGCACTCGGAAAGATGCCGTCCTTCTTCATCTGATTCAGGAGTTTGAAGGCGCGCTCATGCTTTAAGCTTTGCAAGCAGAGTCGGATGGCGGCATTGTAGGGGGCCTTGATGCGTGAAGCCGACTTCCATGCGTTGTCCGGATCTACCAGGACGTCTTTTGATTTGAGCATGACCCGAAGCGCCTTCATTTCACTTTCAAAGTGAGCAAGGGCTTTGTTGATCTCCGCATCGATCTGCGGCGGGATCCTTTCGGTGGCCTGAGCTTTGTTGGATAGATCTCGAATGACACTAGTGAGGTGGTCGAGAAGTGCTTTTGCTCGAAGGCGGAATCCGCGATCCTGGTCTCGCTCGCGTGTGGGTGATTCGCCTCTGTCGGACAATGTCGGGGAGCGACGTCCAGCCACTCGCTGAGACAAGTGTCCACTGCCTTTATGGTCGGCAGCTGCCTTTCCGGGTGGCTTTGGCTGCCATTTGGAGTTCAAGCCGAGCCTCCTGAGTGTACCTCGAAGCTTCTGCGCAGAGTTGGGCGCGGTTTTCTTCGACGAAGGGACCTCAGCAAGGCGCGCATGTTGGACCGAGAACGACTGCGCATGGACACGGGGCGCCAGGAACGCGGGAGGAAGAGCGGATAGACTCGATCGTGTCGTTGAACGGAAAACTGGAGTTTGAGCAAGCGGTCGGAGCGGCGAGGGCAACCTTGCCGCGGCGCCGGTGCAGCACGTCATGGAGTGACACGAGCTCGGGCAAGAGTCTCTGTGAGGAGAGCGAGACACTCGAGCGTGATGTATATGGATGGACGTGCAGCACTGAGGCGGAACTTGCCGCGAGCAGCCAGTCTGCAAAGATCTCCTCGAGCTGTGGGTTCTTCTCGTCCCCTTCTTCTCAGCCGGCAAAGGTGGTTGGTTGGTGGAGGAACAAAGGGTCCTTCGTCGAACGAAGAACCCAAAAATTTAAGACTGCGACCCTGTCGATTTTTTCAGTGTAGTTAGGCCGCCGTTGCCAACAATTTTTGAAATTCGGATCCGAAATGGTTTCGCCCTGATTGGCCCGTGATCGGAAGGTTGAATTCTGTCCTTTGGAAGCTCTCTCTCTCTCTCTCCACCATTGCCTTCACCATCGACAACTCGATTAGACCACCTCGTCTCGCCGCAGTAGCAGCACAAGCATCAGCTACAAACGGACAACAGCATCCGCAAAACCCGATCCTAGATCCGACTCAGTCCAGCACACACCTCCAAAATGGCGACACACCGAGATGCCAAGTTCCCAGGGAAACCCTACATCGACCCGGCTCCGATGCCGTCGAGCCAGCCACACATTGACGAGCTCGGTGTGACCTCTGCACCGCTCAAGTCGGCGAGCTTCTTCATCGGCGCACACTGCAAGGATGTCAACGAGGACTTTATGCTTTGCAAGAACGAGAACCGTGATCCAGCACACTGCCTCAAGGAGGGCCGTCGTGTAACGAGATGCGCGCGCGATCTGTAAGTATGCTCGGTGCATTCACTATGCAAGACAGCCGGATTCGAGGAACTCTTGTTGTTCTTCGTATCGTCGCGGTCGAAGTCGACTGTACAGTGCAACCGAGGTCACTTGTCAAGGACTGACATCTGACAATTCACACTTCTACCTGCTATCGTCACACTCGCTGGAATCGACATCTGGGCCGAACATGCAACGTCAACGACCACAGCATCAAGAAGTTGAGCGACAGCTGTGGTAAGGAGTGGGAAGCCCACTTCCAATGTCTCGAGCAGCACAACCAGGAGTTCTACAGGTGCAGGAAGCCAGAAAAGACACTCAACCAGTGCGTCTTTGAGAAGCTTGTACGTATCAGCCACCACAGTCAAGGTCCAGATCATGTGGGCATAGCGCTGACTCATCGCTCGGTATCATTCGTTCTCCTCTCGCCTCACAGAAAATCGCCAAGAACATCCCCGGCTCGCCAGAAGGACAACCCCAGATTCACGAGAAGAAGAACCCAGTGTGGGGTTGATGCACACACAGACGGTGACCTCGGCCGTAACGCATCATTCGGGCGACAACTAGATTCAGACTGTCAACACATCGCCAATACGAGACTCTCACACGCAAACACGGCCGACATCAATTCTGAGATTACTGCATTGGTTCGACATACAGTGGCGATCGCTCATGATCGCATCACAGGGACTCCTGTATCAACTGTCTCAGCACGGCACCGGCTTGCTGCGTGGACAAGGTGCCAGCTACGTCGCGCGTACACTGGCCGGACTCGAGGCTCTGCTTGATGGCGCCGTCGATGGCGTCTGCCATCTCTGGAAGGCCTAGCGACCATCGGCACATGAGGCCGAAAGACTCGAACATGCCGATCGGATTCGCGAGGCCTTTGCCGGCAATGTCGGGTGCAGATCCGGAAACTGGCTGGTAAACACCCACGGGCAAGCGACCGTCAGCAGAAGGGGTCGGGGCAGCGTCGATTTCGGCGGATCCGAGCAGGCCGAGAGATCCCGGGATGACCGAGGTCAGATCGCTGAGAATGTCGCCGAAGAGCTGTTGAAGACAAAGTACGAAGCAGACGAGAAGGAGCGGCTCCCAGCGTCAGCATCACTGATGATTCCCCTGGCTGACAAAGATTGGACGTCGACTTACATTCTCAGTGAGGATCACGCCGTTGAGCTTGCGGGGATCGCGTGCCAGAACCATGGCAGCCGAGTCGACGAGGTGGTGGCTCAACCTGTCGACGAGCTGAGGATACTCATCACGGATGGTTTCGGTGACGACCTGGCGCCAGAGACGCGATGTGGCCATCACGTTGGCCTTGTCGACAGAGATGATTGGCAGTGGATCTGGCTTGTTTGCGAGAGACAGAGCCGCTGCTACACGAGTCAGCCGAACAACCTCCTCTCGTGTGTACTCGCACAGATCCGATGCTGCCATGGATGCGATGAGCTCAGGAACGGTTAGCAAATATTTGCGATACTGATCGATGATTGCGTTGAGCTTACCTTTCATGGCATGCTGATCCGGCTCTTGCTTCTGGCCAAAGTAGATGCCTCCTGCGTTCTCGCGCAGGGTGATGAGATTGACGCCGCGGACGACATCGTCCTTCAGAGAGCTGAGCTTGAGTTGGCGTTCGGAGATGATCTTGGCGGGTCTGACGTTGGCAAACAGGTTGAGGTGCTTTCGCATTCGCAAGATGCCCGTCTCTGGTCTTCTGCTCGAGTCACCAACGTCCCACTTGGGTCCACCTACACTCCCGAGTAGAACAGCATGGCAGGTGGATGCTTCCTGCAGCGTGCTCTCTTGAACCGGACAGTCGTGCTGATCCAGGCAGGCGCCTCCAATCAGACGCTCGATCAGCTCGATCTCGACTCCATAGCGTGACTTGGCAAAGTCGAAGAGTGGCAGCACCTCTGCCATGATCTCGGGGCCGATGTGATCGCCTTGGAGAATCATGATCTTGCACGCTCTACGCGCAGCGTCGACAGGTTTGCTCGTCATCTTGATGATTTGATCCCTTGTGCTGGCTCTTGATCGAGTCGCGGTACGAATGACAGTCTGCTACGTCTGAAGCTGGGAGATCGCGCTGATGCTGTTACGGTGTGATGTCGAACGAGTGCCAACCTTCAGGCTGTTGCGGAACAACAGAGAGAGCAAGCGTCTGGTGAGAAGTCGGAGTTAGACACAGACTGGTCACAGGGACCAACAAGGCTTGCGTCCTAATTCCGACGTGGAAGGGCGCTTTAACCCCACACACATCCACACAGCACACAACCACGCGAGTCGAAGACACATCGGCACATGATTGGTGGTTTGCGGTCAAGTCACTGTTCCGCTTGTCTGGATGGCGGGCGCACAGTTGCTTCATGTCGAACGCTTGGGGACTGCATCGTGCTTTGGAGAATTGGAAGGGAGCAGACAGACGCAGTGACCGCTGAAATTGAACCAGAGGATCCACGCCGGCTTTAGACCCCATGAAAGATGCCGCTTCAAGCTTCCTCCCCCTTCGCCGCCACTTATCACCGCCTGCAAACGGACCACTGATCCTCATACGCTCGTCAGAACTGATCCCAACACTTCAGTAACCGTCGATTCATCATTGACGGTCGCGGCGAATACTTAACGAGAAGAGCGCGGCCCAAGTCGCTCCAGATCCCTACTCCTCCATCTGCATCCCCGCATTACCGCAGCACGACCTCGACTGTCGCACTCAACTCAAACGAGCTCTACATCTGTCACTCTGCATCTCGACCAATTGATCCTCCTCGGAGAAAGCCGACGTCGAGAATGAACACCAAGCTCAAGGACTTTTCGCTGCTCGACGCCTCGTATTTCGTCAAGGTGCCCGGCGTCACATCGGACAATGAGTCGTTCGACGTGATGGGTGAGTCACGCACCCACAACCCTGCTTTTCTCAGAAGGCGATGCCGACGCCACGAATGCTGACATGGCCGGCTTCTCCACGGATCACCCGTTACTGAACTATGATCACAGATCCTGGCTCGGGGACGCCGATATGTCGATTGAAGGCATCCAACCTCAAAGACGTGGATGAAGCCATTCAAGCAGCTCACGAAGCATTTCCCACCTACTCGGCTCTTCCGGCAAGAGAAAGGGCGATGCTGCTGCTCAACTTTGATAGGCTCGTCCGTGAAAACCTCGAGGACCTGGCGTGGATTCTGGTCTACGAGACGGGAAAGCCGCTGGAAGAAGCGAGAGCCGAAGTGCAGTATGCTCTCACCTTCAGCTGGTGGTTTGTCGGCGAGACCGAACGAGTGCAAGGTCAGGTGGTCAAGAGCGCCACCAACCCGTCTCTGCGCTTCCTGACCGTGTTGCAGCCCGTCGGGCCCGTCGCGATCCTCACGCCGTGGAACTTTCCTGTTGCGCTCTTCATCCGCAAGGCAGTCAGTGCGCTCGCAGCGGGATGCACCATCGTCGCAAAGCCATCGCCCGAGACGCCGCTCTCCACACTCGCCATCGCCAACCTCCTCGATCGAGCTGGCTTCCCATCGGGGACGATCAACATCGTCCTTGCATCGTATCGCAACACCCCAGCCATCGGTCAAGCGCTCTGCACGGATCCGCGCATCAAGAAGCTCAGCTTCACGGGCAGCACCCGCGTCGGTCGACTGCTGATGCAGCAATGTGCGCCGACGCTCAAGAAGCTGACGCTCGAACTCGGCGGCTTGGGTGCTTACTTGATCTTTGAAGACGCCGATGTCGAGGCCGCAGCAATCGCGCTGGTCGCCAACAAGAAACGGCACGCCGGCCAGACCTGCATTTCGGCGCAGAGAACGTTCGTCCACGAAAGCGTCGCGGACCGCGTCATCAAGCTCGTTGCTCAGCAGCTGGACGAGGTGACGATCGGACACGGCGCCGAACAATCCACCACCCTCGGACCGTTGCAGACGGAGCGCAGCCAACAGAAAGCTCGAGAGCATATCGAAGATGCCAAAGCCAAAGGCGCCCATGTCCACGTCTCTCGAGCCAGCGTGCCAAGCTCTGGCTACTTTGTCGCGCCAACCATGATCACCGGATGCACCAAAGATATGCTCGTCTTCCAAGAAGAGTCGTTCGGCCCCTTGATCAACATCGCTACGTTCAGCACCGAGCAAGAGGCAGTCGAGCTCGCCAACGATACCGATATGGGACTCACCTCGTATGTCTTTACCAAGGACTCGGCGCGACTCTGGAGGATGTTCGAGCAGTTGAAGGCGGGCAACGTCGGGCTGAATGTCGGTGGTAGCACGACGGCGGCCGAGATTCCTTTCGGCGGTGTCGATCAGTCAGGTTTCGGCAAGGAGGCTGGCATCGGTGCCGGTCTCAAAGAGTATATGATCGAGAAGTCGGCCACCATGTCGATAGCCTGAGCAAGATCTTCTCACGGATAAGCTCGGGAGTGTATGCGTCGCGATGAAAAACCATCGAGTCGCTCCTTGCCCTTCTCCTCCTCCTTCTCACTCGAAGGATCAGAGTCCCTAGACAATGTCGGTCCCACCGCTTCATCGACTGGCTCATCGTTGCTACCACTCATCATTCCACTTCTCGTAGCTCACAGCAAGCTCGGACATCGCCGGGTTCCTGCTAGCTTTGGATGCACGTTGAAACGGACAGGAAGCCAATTTGTATCGTAAAGCGAGGTCGACAATGCGCTGTCATGACAACATCTGATGAAGCCGAGCCAAGCCAGCTCATTCCGAGGTGTGATGAATGTGTGCGGTACACAATTTGCAAGGTTGCGGTCGAAGAACGAAGATTCGAGGGCACAGAGCCCTGCCATCACTTCACCACTGCAGCGTCCAGAAGCAAGGCTAGCAACGGGTGACAATCAAGTGTCCATTATATCGCGTTTCGCTTCATCTCGAGAAAGTGAAGCGTCGTCCTCAGCCTCGAGCTTTGCGTCAAGGCGTGAACCGAAGATCGAATGCTCCAACAACGGTTCAATCGGCCACACGAACGCCCCACCAACTGTGTCTCGTTCCGCGACTGCATGAAGATGCATGCGTTCAAACGTGATCCGAACAGCACCTTTTCCCGTCGCTCCATCAGGGGTTCCTTCATCACGATCAGTCCTCACAAAGGCCGACAGTCTTGGTGGTGAGCATTCCCGCACAAACAGCTTTTCACGGCTGCAGGGACGTTCACAGCGGGTCATAGCACGGAAGGGTCCAGCCTCGCGAGACCCTTTTGCTCCTCTCTGTTGTTATCACCTCGTGACCGCGATCCTGTCGGATCAAGGCCACCTTTTTCGGAGATAGGCCCAAATCCCTGCAGTCCGAAGCTCTATTCGTGCTTTGTCTCTCCCGCTCCCACTTCATCCTGCTCCAACTCCTTCGCCGACCGGCTAAGCCCTGCAACTTCGGATTCTGCCATATCATGCAGGCGCATGCCGATCGCCTTTCGACAAGCCAAGCATAAAGAGCACCTACAATGCCTTCAAATGGCCACAGAGGCGAGCCGCGGCACCACATCCCGCATGCGGGCATCAGCGAGCCGAGCGACGGCGTCAATGTTGGCAGCTCGAGCTCTGCAGCCAATACCAACATCATTCACGATCCAAGCCTCGACGGTAGCGATAGCGGAAAGCGCAATCGCTATCAGTACAGCTGTCTCCAATGCCAGCGTCGCAAACAGCGATGTAGCCGGACCTATCCCTGCGAGAAGTGCGTGCAGCGCGGCATCGCCCACCTATGCTCTCCGCCATCTAACTTGCATCGCCCATCCAGACGCATACGTATGCGTCAGAAGCTGGCGCTGGCTGCATCAGGTCAAGAACAGTCCGTCGACAAGAAAGAGGACCAAGACCACCCGGACGACATGGACGACACGGACACCTACGAGCTCGACGACGAGCAGAATGCCAGCTCTTCGCAACTGCACCACGACTTGATAGGAGGCTCGGAATTCTTGCAGCAGAGTCAATCATTCGGTACTCTAGGACCCGCCGACGCCTCTTTGAGCTCGTTCGCTGCACAAAGCAAGGCATACGATCAGGGCAGCACTGCATCTCATCCCGATCAAGACCTTCGAAACCGGCACTATGCATACATGCAACATCCGCAGCAACAGCAACCGATCTTGTCTCCACATCGCTATCAGGAGCCTGTTTCGAGCCAGTCTCGCCGCTTCAGGCCCTATTACGGGACCTCAGCAGCTGCTCCGACAGCGAACACCCCAGGTTTCTCTCGCAGCACAGTCTCAGGGCGCGCAAATATGTCTTCTCCCACCCAGATGCTTCCACCGCCTTTCAGCCCATCCGACCTCCATTCGGCATCAGCGCTGGAGTCAGATAGAATGCGTCAGCCAGGCGCATCGCAAACCGCGACGGGCACAAGAGCCAACGCGCGAGCAACCAACTCGCATTCGTCTTCGACCAGCGCCGGCGCTGATGCGCTCGCCCAACTCGCAGCGGTGGCCCAGTGGCCCGCTCTGCAGCAGCAACATCAGCAGGCTGATCCACCGACCGATCAGTTCACCATCACAGCCACAAGCTTGAACACGGGCAGCTCTTCCAATGCAAGTCCGCAAAGATCTCTGAACGGCGTCATGCAAGGAGCGCCTTCATCCTCTCGCAGTCAAGGACTCGAATCGGATCAACGCAGCATGGTCGATGCAGACGACGCTTTCATAGGCAAGCCCGCACTCAACGGCCTAGGATGGAATCCCTTCCGTCGCCACGAAGGAATCGGCACCGATTTCGATCTCTTGTCTTGGACTGGTCAGCTCGGCAGGGGCTTTGGTCTTGTCATTCCCAAGTACGAGCTTCGATCTGTGCAGCAGTCGCTGCCGAGCAAGGCGGAAGCCCATCGGCTGCTGCAGATATACCTCGATGACTTCAACTGGTCAAGGTTCCCGACCAGCCCTGCCGAGCTCGTTCGCGCCATCGATGTCTGCATCGACCGGTCTTCCGTCTCGGATGATGTCCAGATGTTGCCACTGATGGCTTTCTGCTTGTCCATCTTTGGTCTTGCGACTCTCGACCTTGCTGTGCGACCGTATCCGACCCGATCCTCTCGCACATACTTCTTCGCAGCACGGAAGGCACTCTCGCTTTCAGAGAGCCTGGGTTTGCATACGCTTGATTCCCTGTCCGCTTCGCTCAACCTCTGTCGTTACCTCGATCTTTGCCGTGTCCCGCGATCAACATGGCTGCAGGTGGCATCGTGCATGCGAGGTGCCATCGACCTCGGTCTGCACCTCGACGGAGCGCACCTCGGACAGAACTGCTCTGCGACGCTGCAACGGCGTGTGCTTTGGTCGCACATCGTCCATCAGGATCGCGAGTGGAGCGTGCTCTTTGGAAGGCCGATGACCGAGATTCCCTTCTCGACGACACCAGCTCCGACGCTGCAAGACTATCTCAACTGCGGCCTCGAGCTCGCCTGTGCACAATATCTGGTGGTACGCGACTCGTTCCGCATTCACATCGAGCGCATCTCACGCCTCTTCCAGGAGATCGCAGCCAGCTCCAACTCGTCACCCAGTGCGAGGATCTACGAACGAGCGCTCGAGATCGACAGCGACATTGTCGCCTTCACCGATAATCTTCCGCCCTGCCTCTCCTCAGGATTGTCGCTATCAGGTGGAGCAATGCGACATCAAGACTTTTCGACCATCTTCTACCACCACCTCTGCACCAACCAGATCCTGTTCTTCCGCTCGCTCCTGCATCGACCCTTCTGGATGGAGTCGTCCGACCTCATCTCCGCCGACGACTTTAAGCGCTCCCGCCAGATCTGCGTAGACTTGGCTCTCAGCGACCTCCGCGGGCGAAGGCTGCTCTCGCGTCGAATCCCGGTCACGATGCTCTGTCATCTGTACGGCAGCGCCTACTCGTTGCTCAGTATGAACACCATCATCGCGAGCGACGTGCTCTTCGCTCTCGAGTTTGGCGAGCTGCTCCAAGCCGAAGAGGTGCAGGAGAAGCTAGGCTACATACAGGAGTACGTCGCAGCGGTGCGCTCCAACATCCAGGAGTCGCGGGGCGATCATCTGGCGGTCAAAGAGCTCTACGTGATGCGATCGTTGCTCAAGCGCATCCAGGACAAGGTGGCCACGCTCAATCCTCAGAGTGTAGGATTCCAGGTCTTGGGCGTGCGGTATCCGGGAGGCTGTGCGGACAGGCTAGCGATGACGCTGACCGAGCTGCAGAGCGCGGCGAATCTGCTGCTCAACATGGCGCGGGCTGGAGTGCGGATCGACGATGCGACGCGCATTCCTCCCACGGGCGAGGATAGACTGTCGACGAGCAGCAGATCGGATCCCACCTCGGCTTCGTCGTCTTCGCGAGGCGGCGGCGGCGGTGTAGCTCCACAACCTCCATCGACGGGCTACGCAGGTGATAGTGGAGAGCTCATCGACCAGAGCGGCCATGCAGGCTTGGAGGCGGCATCAGGCATGCTCAACACAGCCAACGGTAACGCGGTGACACCGTCCGCAGACTCGTTGGATCTGTTCCTGTCGAATGCAGACGAGTGGCTCTCGTCGTTGCTCAACCCAGGAGCGGCTGCTTTCACGGCGCCGACGCAGCCGCTCGATTTTGGTTTTTCGCTGTTTTGATGGTGTTCACAGCTGCTTCGGGTTGGCGTGCTGCTTCCATTCTCATAACCTCTTGCAAGTCAATCACGCTTCGCTCGATCGTTTCGGTCTGTAGGGTCATTTGCGCGCGGTACATGTGACAAGACCCTCTTCGAGTAAGAAGTATGGCTCAGGAGTGGCTGTGACGATTGCATTCGAAGCTCCGTGACGATTCGGAGAAGCCGACGCTCTGAAGGTCAAGAGGTGGTCCGTGCTTCAGCCTTGACTCAGCCTTCGTCCAAGTCGACTGAGCCTTCTTCTTCCCTCCTTCAGCGACCACCACCACCACCACCACCTGCATCACCGCATCACCATCATCACCACGTCGTAACTACGAGTCGCCTCGCTCGCTATCAGGCTGGAGCGCATCAACCTCAACCTCGTCACCTCTTGTCGATTGTCGCTTTGTCGACATCGTTACCCCGCTGCATCATCATGGCCCCGCATCGACGCAATCTTTCCCGCAGCAAGAGACCAGACCCCTATGCTCGAGCGGCAGTCATGACCAAGACCATCGCGCCCAAGGGCTGGGTAGCCGAGCGCGGGGCCCATGGCCGCCGCAGCGCTATAGCGGATATTAAAATATTCGAGGAGATGAGCGGCATGACTTTGAAGGATCTCCACGCTTGGGCTCATAAGATCGAACAAGAGATGACTGCTGCGGAGCTCCGCAAGTCCAAAGGCAAGACTGCCGCTGCCAAACAAGCTGGCGACCAGACTTCCATCGCTGACGACAAGTCAGCACAAGGTAGCACGTCCACCACAAAGTCAGCCACATCCACCAACCCGAAAAAGTAATCGAAGGCGGTCTGGGTTCATCATCAGCCCTTGTACGTGCGTGAAGGATGCCGGTTGAACACACTGACCCCTGGCTGGTCATTCAAGACGTGCGAAGGTACGTTGGCAAACGTCGGAGCCCTACTCATGAACGTCGACCAGTCCATCGTCTCACAACCGCTCAAAGATGAATTTTGGGGCCCGAATTTCGTATTTGCATTTCTTAGCTACCAAACCAAAATGGACCCATCTCTGCCACGCCGACCATCTCAGTAGAACTGAACATACTGCTGCGAGTTGTCATCGGTATACTCGACAGCGTTGAAGTCCTTCTCGTGGCGATGAAGGTCGACCTTGAAGTACTCCGGAATCTGACCCTTGTATTCGTAACCGGTCTCGTTCTTGACGGGGAAGTAGGTGAGGACTGCGCCTCCAACGCCCTCCTGCAGACGGAACCACTGCTTGCTGTCGGAGTCGTTGCACGAGGAAAAGTTGAACACGCCCTTGTTAGCGTCGTTCGATGAGGCGGTGGCGGAGAGGCATTGCTGCTGCGTGGTGTTGGTGTCGGGCGAGGTGATGTTGGTCACGACGCGACCCCAGAACTCGATAGGAGCACCCATACTTCCCCCACTGTTACGCGAGAAGCCCTGCGTAAAACCGGTGTAGTTGCACGTCTGGAAATCGAACTCGAACGCATCCTCCGCCCCACTCGACGAGGGCAGGGCGTTGAGGATGGGCGTCTCGGTATCGTCGACAGAGACCGAGAGGAAGGAGGTGGTCGAGTCGTTGTACGATCGTGCTTGCAGCTTCTGCGGTTCTCGCAGCGCGTACTGGCCACAGGTGGAAGCGGCGAAGGGGACAGGTGCGGAGTCGTCGTGCGGCACTTGACGCTTGACCATGCGAGAGACGAAGAATGGCTCGGCAGGGGTGGGGAAGGCCAATGCCGAGGTGGCGAATGCGGCGCAGAGCAGCGCGCTGAGGGTGAGAGTGAACTTCATTGTCGTCGTTACGATATCGGAGGGTAGATAGAGCAAAGGTGGGAAGTGGATTGATGGTCGAGGTCTACGACGTTGATGACAGGCGGTGGTCTTATATATATCACACTTCGACAAGAGGAAAGAAGAGCGACAGGGTCCAAAGGCTTCTCGACTGCGCCAGCGTTCCAACTGCAAACCAAATGATCAGCGCAGGACGAGCAGCTGACAGCGCTTCCCGGGACGTGGCGTCTGTGCGGAATGAAGGGGGCGCCCACATCAGAAAAGTCGCTGCGCAGAGGTAAAAAGAGGCCGGAAGATGACGCCGTTGTAGCCGCTGCTGCCGCCGTGTGTTGGTCTCCGCGCTGCCAATTCTTCAAACGTCGCTTAGCGCCCAAAAGTTGCCGAGGGAAGGGGGCCAGCGACAGCGAAGCGCCAAGCCTGAGCCTGAGTGTTGCGCAGCTGCAGCAACGCGTCTCCCTTACCGACGATCTCCGACTGCCAACAGCATTCGAACTTGGCCGCCTTTCTCATCGGTCTCTTCGCTGTCGACGTTCCTCGATGACATGGGTTGTCTTTCCCTGTTTCTGCGGTTGAAGAAGCTACCTTTCAGTCAACAGCGTATTGGAGATGCTCCTCAGACTTTGTCCAAACCGAGTCGCGTCGAGGCGAGAGTATTAGAGTTTGCGAGGCAGGGGCGCTGGTTGTCGCGCTGGCACTCAGTGAAACACGCCTAAAACGCGCATGCGAGAACGTTTCGATGTCACTGTGCATCATTCATTCCTCCAACGGTAGCAGGACTTCCGCGTACCCCCCTTCCGGCCGTGAGGTTGTCAGTCAACTCGTAAGTGCACCACAGCCAAGCTCACGGAAATGTTCGTCTCTGCTTTGCAGTTAATCCGAAGTCATTCTATGTTGCAAGTGGATGAAAGCACGTATCTAATCCTGACCATTGACGCCGATGATGACCTCCCACAGCTCATCCTCAGCAAAGAGAAGCTGCCTGTACTGGCCGGTGCTGGTCTTGCCCGCCCAGCAGAAGTTGGCCACCCCTTTTCCGTCGGGGAGCACAAACTTGCCAATCAACTTGCCGCTGCCGTCCGCCTGCGGCTTGTAGACGTGTACGCCGTTTCCGTGACCCGCCCAGACATTGCCCTCGGTATCGACGTGGATGCCGTCGGGCACGCCTGCGGTGGACTGAGCAAACACCCTTCTCGACGACACATCGACCGCTGGCAGACTATCTTTGGACTCCAAGTCTGGAAGCACCTTGTACGAGTAGATGACCGAAGGGCCGTTCTCATCGACGTAGAAATCGCCCATGCGGTCGTTGCGGTGGAAGCGGAATTTACCTGTGTCGGTGGTGATCAGCAAACCGGAGCCGTCGTTTTGCGATGCCGGTACAAAAGTGACACCGTTGGGCTTGACGTAATTCGATGCATCAAGCAGTTTGAGCTCGTCGTTCTTGGGATTCCACACGTAGACGCCGTTGGGTGCATACTCCTTCTGGTTCGACTTGAACGACTGCTCGACACCGTAGTCCGGGTCGGTGAAGAAGACGCAGCCGTTGGTGGGGTGCTTGATGACGTCGTTGAGACTCGAAAAGGGCTTGCCTTGGAAGTTGGTGAGCGCAGACTTGGTCTTGTGGCCGTCGACGTTGTGGATGACCAAGGTGGAAGCGACACCGCGCGAGTCGAGGCCCTGTTCGCACCAGAGCAAGCTGTCGTCATCCCAGATGGTGGCGCCGTTGGGCATCGCCAGGTGTTCGGGAAGATCCTCGACGATCTCGAGCTCGGACCAGAGCTTCTTCTGCTGGTCAACGGGGAGCTCAAAGAGGATGCCGTCCTGTGACTTTTCGTCGATGCTGGCAGGTGGGATCTGGCTCAGTGGCACGCCGACGATGATGGCGCGCTGACCGTGTTTGGAGTCGAAGAGGCGATTCGACGAGAGGTAGACCTTGTCATGCTTGGGCAGGTAGATCCCGGCTTCGTGGAAGGTCTGCTGTCCGCTTGGATCGACGAGCAGCTTTCGCATGCCAGCCGAGCTGCCGATGAGACGATCAAAGTCGGCATCGAGGCTGACGATGCCGACCTCGTTCTTGTTCTGAGTAGCGGACATAGGGGGCTGATTGTGTTGCAAGATGTCTCGTACTGGTCAAAGATGATGGTGCGACGATACTGATCGTGACGAGGAGGACGGACGGGATGGATGTGGTCGGAGTAGCAAAAAGTGTATGTCGAGAAGATACGTGTGGAGCAGGAGCAAGCGGGCCGGTCCAACGTGGCCAAGCTTTGGAGAGAGAGTGAGCACGGACCGCACCTCTGACAGGCTTGATGAAAGGCGTGATTCGACGCGGTGCGCAAGCCACACTGTGTATCTGAGCGGGCCGGCCTACGGTGCATGATTGGTCATGCGTGCCACAAGGCACTGTTGCGAGACTGGACTCGAGCAGCATCCGACGGTACAGAGGTTTCTGGGAGCGAGCAGGCAGACAGGGCCGGGTCGACAGGGCAGAGGAAGGAGGTGCGGAGAAGATGCGGACCGTGATGTGAATGCATGGAAGCAGGACCGCTTCTTGGGAGAGAGAGACGGCAGATGACCGGATGACCGGTCCGGTTTGCCAGGCAGATTTAGGGACCGCTGAGCCGATTTGTGTATGCAGCTGATCAACAACAGGCCCTATTTATTCTCCGATCGAGCGGATTTCCATCGCGTGGCTGGAGCGACTCAGTCGATCGTGTGCAAAGCATGCCCATCATGCACCGTGTGTCGTGGTCAGCACCGCAAATGCTATAGAGCGGCGCCGGACGTCATCCTCGGCTCGATTCAGGGGCAGACGCGGACCGTGTGCAGGTGCTCAAAGCGAGGACTTGGCGGCTTTTCGACAATGACCCAGCGTGCACGATCCTGTGCCATCTTGCCCTTCATCCGCCTTTTGACGGCTCGAAGCCCAATGGCTGGCTCTTTATGATTGAAAGCTAGGCCCAATAGTTCCCATTGAAGAATGGGACGGGAAAGATCAAGCGTCGATGGCCCCATGCGCCCGAAACCGAGTCAACAACAGCAGCTGCTCATCTTGGCTGACGAACAAGGGGCGTCACAACCACCTCATCTCGACACAGCAAAGAGGATCGCAGCAGAGCGCTCCCGTCCCCACAAATCCGGTACCGCGCAACCAGGCGGCGTCCGAGGCTTAAGCGGGGTCCCCACCGGTCCGCAATGCCACACTGACAAAGTGCCAAATTCCCCGTGTCTGCAGATTTGTGTGCCGCTTTCAATTGACCGATTTCATTTTTTCAGCAAAATCACGGCTTCTGTGCATGATCCGAGTCGATTTTCAGCGCAAGACCAGTGTCAGCCACCGCCTCGGCTCGCCTCCAACGCAGCTGTCAAATCTCACAGACCCACCACCAACCACACTTTTGTGTAACCATGCCGGCCAACCCACGGCTTGAAGCGAGTGTTCCAGACCTTCTGTGTGGCCTCACCTAAAAGAAATTTTCAATGCAATGCCCTTGTCTTTGTTTGATGGATCCGTACTTGCCTCACTGCGCCAGTGTCTTCCACTTGGTATCCGGCCCGCTGGACCGTACTCGTCCGCTTCATGCACTTCTCCAAAGCCACGATGGAGCATCACCGTATGGTGGAACGCCTGTGCCTGATCTTGACGAGAATTCCCTCTGAGGGGTGCGCCTCTCTCTCCCCGCTGCGGGTTCCCCACCTGCGGACTGCCGCCTTTCATCGTCTTCATTTTCGCCTTTCTGCGGCTCTCTCCGCATGTCTTGGGCTTGAGCCTCCTCGCTATTTGCTATAAGACCCTCCCCCTTCGTCAACATCCTCTTTCCCCGGTCTTCCCCACACATCATCCCCACATCCTCTCCTCCTTCTCTACCCCCAGTCCGCCAGCCAAGATGGTTTCGGGATACAACTACACCCCTCGCCGCATTCACAATGACTTTTTCGGCATTGACATCGGCCTGCGAGGCAACGCCTTGCTTGCCGTCATCACCGCTTCGTGTGCCGGTGGCTTCATGCTTGTCGGTTACGACAACGGTGTAATGGGCGGTCTCGTCAACGGTGATGACTTCAAGAGGACCTTCAACACCAACGACGCCAACACCCTCGGTAACATTGTCTCGCTCTACGAAATCGGCTGCTTCTTCGGTGCCCTTGCCACCTTCGTCGTCGGTGACTATCTCGGTCGTCGCCGAACCATCCTCCTCAGCTCCATCTTCATGATCGCTGGTGCCATCATCCAGGCCGCCTGCTCCACCGTCGGCGTCATGATCGCAGGCCGTATTATTTCGGGATTGGGGATGGGCGCCATCAACAGTACCGTGCCGATTCTTCAGGCCGAGACGTCGCCCGCCGTCTCCCGTGGTAAGCTCGTTGCCATCGACCTTACCGTTCTCAACTTCGGTATCGTGCTCTCCTACTGGGTCGACTACGCTTTTGCCAAGACCATGACTGGCAACGTCATCTGGAGGGTACCCATCGCCCTTCAGTGTGTCTTCATCGGCGTCCTCATCCTCACCACCCTCATCATTCCCGACACCCCCCGTTGGCTTGCCAAGAAGGGTCGCCACGAGGAGGCCATCGCCGTCCTCGAGCGTCTCCACAACGCCTCGATCGACTCGCCCGAAGTTCAGAACTCCTACGCCGGTATCCAGCAGGCTCTCGAGCACGAGCGTGCCGCCTCCAACACCGGATGGTCTTTCCTTCTCAAGGACGACTCGATCAGGTCGCGACGCCGACTCCTCCTCGCGTGCTTCATCCAGGCCGCTCAGCAGCTCTCCGGTATCAACGCCCTCATCTACTACTCGGGTACCCTCTTCGCCAAGTCGGTCCGTCTCTCCGACTCCCAGGCCTCCGTCATGGCTGGTGGTCTCAACATGTGCCTCATCCTCGGTTCCACCATCTCCATCTTCCTCATCGACCGTGTCGGCCGTAAGGCGCTCCTCATCCCTTGCATTGCTGGTATGTCGGCCGTCATGTGCGTCCAGACCGGCCTTGTCAAGGTCATCCAGGAGGGTACCGGTGGTGCTATCTACGGCCGCGCTGCTTCCGCCATGCTCTTTGTCTTCGAGTTCTTCTTCTCGCTCGGTTTCCAGGCCACTGTCTGGCTTATCCCCTCCGAGGTGCTTCCTCTCCTCATCAGGACCAAGGGTTCGGCTCTCTCCACCGCCTCCAACTGGATCTTCAACTTTGCCATTGTCAAGTTCACCCCTTCGGCGCTCGAGAACATCGGCTGGAAGACCTACATCATCTTTGCCGTCCTCAACGCCGCTTGGGTGCCCGTCATCTACTTCTTCCTTCCCGAGACTGCCAACCGCACCCTCGAGGAGATGGACGAGATCTTCGCCAAGGACAACTGGCAGATCGACAACTCGCACGCCGCCGCCGACACCAAGGCCGCTGCCCACCGCAACACCGACATGGAGTACGCCGATGTCGACACGGGCTCCCAGAAGGGTAGCCACAAGGACGAGCAGATCATGACCTCGACCCTTGACTCTCGTTAAATCGATATACCCCTCAGCTCATAGAAACATGTCTTCGTCCGTCGTCACTTGATCGTCCTCGCTCATGGTTTTGTCCCTGGTTGTCTCACACTTGCACTTTCTCTCTTGTACTCCTACACACAATGGTTTGACGAAATTGTCACGGCAATCTTCTCGCATTCAACTCTGGATTGTGGTTTGCTGTCGGCTCTGGATTGCATCGCTCAGAGTTCGTTGAGAGTGTGGAAACACCTTGGGACCGCGTTTGGTCGTCTGTCTTGAAGTCTAGAGTAGAGCGCCGTGGTAAGAGCCGAGGGGAAGATTGAACTTTTCGCAGATGGTGAGGTCGACCTCGTCGAGGTGTTTCTCCCTGAAGAGGGTAGGTTGCAGTGGCTTTCCGTCCGTAGAGACGGCGAATCGAGCAGCCAAAGGCTCGTCCGAATCGATGGACATGTCGTTATCATCATCAGCATCGTCGTCGTTCTCGTCGTCGCTGTCCTCGTCATGATCGTAATCGTCCTCCGCGTCGCTCACATCCCCCAACAGATCTGTATCCTCCCGCATAACCCGCATCCAACCCTGCAGCGTCACCAGCCTCCCCTCCTCTCCAGTTTCCATCGTGTCCGTCTGACAACCAGCATCGACCTCTTCCACCAACGCTCCGAATTCCTCTGCGCTCAGCTGGAATACTGCCCCTTCCAAGACCTGCGCTTTGACGAGCACCTCGAGCACTTCGAGCTTTGAATTGGCCAGGTGGAACGCCGTTGCGAGCTGCCCTCGGGACCCGGAAAGGTAGTGCCATGGAAACCATTCTTGAAGCATCTGCGAGGTTGTGCGGTCGGGTGCGTAGAGGTTAGAGATCAGGAGGAAGTACGTCGTCATGGTGATGGATCTGCTGCGCGTGGATTCTTGAGTTTGCTGTGGCCGCGAACGGTGCCTGAAGAGATGAAGTAAGCGTCTTATCGGAGCTTGCAGGGCTGATGGAGGTTGAACAAGAGGCGTGCCTGAAAGCAAAGCCTGCAATCGGTAGCGTGATGCTGGCAGACTGTGACACACCTTGACACGACCCGCACAAGTACAATGCTTTGTGTGTTGCGCCGTATCAATTGACAGAGTGGTCGTATCAATTCAAGCACTTCCGTATCAACTCAAGCACTTCCCTCTCAAAGCTTCGGAAGCACAATGCTTTGTGTAGCTCCGCACACCCTTCCTCTGATCAAGAGGGCCCGCCAGATATGTGACATCGGAAACGTTACGAACCTCGTATGCGTTCAAGAGCGTGCTCGAGGGTCTCATACCTGCATGGCGCCTTGCCGATCGGATAGGGTAAGCCAGCGGCAACGAGGATCTGGGTCACGAGACCTATGCACCCATCTTCGGCCCAGTCGACGATGCAGAGTTCTTCCAGCAGAAAGTCGCGGCAGACATGGCGTACAAAGCGAAGAATCAAGCTGTGAGGGAGGGGGCCGGGTTGTTTGCCGATCTGCTCAGCAGAAGAGCCTCACATCCTGGGTCCACCCTCGATGGAAAGGAAGATGGTAAGAAGCATAAGATGATATTCCTGCAGTGGACAGCGAGACACTCGTATAGGCAAGACATCCTGATCAGCGTTCCGTAGTCCTGGGAAAGGGAAGCGAGTTGCGTCGATCCGAGTCACCTTCCGCCTCTGCACTGGTATCGCCTCCAACGTTCCTGCCCCGCCTGCGTCGTCTGCCTTCCGGCGAAGCTTCCAAAGACCCTTCTCCCGCGCCGACTGCCGTCTCGACACCATCCTCATCGTTCTGCCTCTGCCGTTCAAGCCTGCGTCGTCGTTCGAGCACCCTAGCGCGCTGGGCATACGCCTCGAACGTCGCCTGTCTGGCTTCGGCGGGAGTCGAGGCGCCCGATCCGGAGACGAACACGCGAATGTCTGTGTTCGAAGCGCCGTCGTCACCTTCGTCACCGGCGCCACGGCGTCGCCGGAGAGAAGGAGGCGAAGCATCCACCAAATCAACCTCGTCGTCATCTCCGTTGCTCGACCGACGCGCATTGCGCCTCGACTCGGTTCGCAGAAAGTCGACCAGGTCAAAGTCGAATGCGTCCTCGACTGCCATGCCCAGGTCCAAGTCGAGGTCGATGTACTCTTCGGCTTCCGAGTCTCGTTCTTCGAGGATGTCCACTTCCACATCGTCGGCGTCGTCTGGGGATGCTGCTGCTGGAGACTGACTGCGAGGGACTCCGCGGCTGCGACTCTCGCTGCGTCGACCCGATCGCAGAACCGCAGCTGGGGTAGTGATGAAGGTGAAAGATCCGCTTCGACCAGCGCGAGGACGATCAGGCGGCGGAAGCAAGGACGAGTCGGAGGCGCCTACTACTTGCGGCCGAGCGAACGGACCGGTGGTGGTCATCGAGTCCGGAGAGTGAGGGACGGTGCCGATCTCCATGCTTGTCTCAACGACGTCCTCTTCGATCGCGTCGTTGTCGTCCTGAACGGCAGCTCGTATTGGCATCGAATTGCTTGCCTGGCCGAACGAGCCACGAGGACGTCGCAGCGACAGGGAGGAACGTGCCGATCGAATGCTGGATGCGTCTGAGTTGGTGAGAGGGAGACTGCGGACGGCGTTGCGGCGGCTCAGCGAGGTGGTGTGCGTTAGTGAGACGTCCGGGTCGGCCTCGCCGATGCCTGCGGTGCGGAGGTGCTCTGGAGCGTCTTCAGTCGAGCTAGCGATGTCATGTTGTGCTGTGTCGCCAGTTGCAGCAGTAGCTTGCCGGTTTGCGGTGTGCACACGGAGAAGCCGCTGCAGAGCGGAAGCCACCGAGCTGGAGCCGAGCGCATCACGCACTTGCTCATCCTCGTTCAGGTCATTGCTCATAGAGGCGTCGTGTGAACGGACGTAGGCCCAGGCTGAGTGTGGATCAGCGATCGGATCTGGGCGTGCAGAAGCAGTACTGTCCGTCATCGGAGCCAGGATCTCGTCGTCGAGCGCGTACGGTAGTTCGAGGTCCGGGTGCCAGCGAGCATATGTCTCTTCGCGATCACCATTAGGGGAAGGTGCGTCTGGGTATCGGGAGGAATCGCGATCGAGATGGTACCAGGCTGCCAGCTTACGTCGCCACGCGCGAATCGAGTCGGAAGAAGGCGGCTCCGCATCGGCTTTAGCCCAGTGCGACTCTTCGATGGTAGCGAGGAGGTGTCGATGAGCTCGAAGCTCAGCATCGAGGTTCGATGCGTCTGCATTACCGGAGCTGGCGCGCGCATCGTCGGTCTGCCCAACAGGACGCCTCATGGACGAAAGAAGCAAGAGGTTGCGTGCCCGCCAGAGCGATGTTCGCATCTGAGAATTGTCGGCGTTTCGAGGTGGGGCGGCGACGGCCGAGGCAGGATTGCCATCGCGGCGAGTGTTAGACACTAGGCAGGAAAGTCTGCGAAGGGTATCATCGAAAAGCTCGATAGTGTCCATGACCAGTGCATACGACGCACCAATGTCTGGCGTGGCCGGAGCGGTCGCGCCTCGGTGAGGTTGCGCTTCTTCGCGCTGCGCATGCTGCAGCTGCGTGCAGGCCAAGTCCATATGGAGTTGAAAGAGGGAGGCGCGTAATGACTCGATCGAGGTGCGGATGAATTGGCTAGATCGGAGACGCTCTGCTTCGTTAATGGTTCGTGCTGCTTCGGCGTTGCGTCGAGTCGCTTCAGCTAATCGCGCCGAGATGGCTTGTGGCGTGATGCCAACGCTTGGAATCGATCTTGAGCCAGACCTTCGTTGCGAAAAGTGAGGCACCAGGTTGTCGGGTGAGATTGTGGATGACGTCGCGACCTGACTGGAGCCCGAATGCAGGGGCCGCGCAGGAACACTAGTGCTGGAGTCGGAAGGGCGAATGTATCGGAAAGGCGCTCGAGGCACAGAGGGTTGTGTGGGCGCCAGTGAGCGGTCTGCTGTGGCGACAAAGAAGTCGCGCAGAGTGCGTCGCTCCGAAGTGTCTGTTTGAGCGGAGGCTCCGCTGCGTGCGTTTCGGTGGTCGGTCAGAGAATGAGTCGCGGGTCGAAGAGAGCGAAGCAGCTGGTAGGTGTGGTCCAGATCTGCGGTGGTCGGATCGGAAGTGCGGGTTCTGGACGCGGGGTCGAGGTTGAGAACGCGCGACATGCGATTGGCGAAAGCGGCGTCATCGCGAAGACGACTTGAGCCAGCAGCTCTATCGGCCTGAGACGAGGCAATAGCAGATCGCAGGGATGCAGCGGGATCGTGAGACGATGTCGAGGCGGCATTCGGATCGAACTGTGGATCGCGTTTCCTTGCGAGCGCTTGGCGCGCTGTTTCTTTGATGATGATCTCGAGGCTGCGTTTGAGAAGCTTGTCGGTGGGATCAAGATGCTCGACAAACTGCTCAAACGTGTAGTCCGGCTGCGACATGGCAGGGTTGCGTGCCGAGGCTGGATCAAGGTGAGCGCGACCAGAGGAAGAGGGGCCTACGGTGGCCTGCGAGTCGGAATCATCGTTCGAGTCGTTGGGATCACGAACATACTGCATCTGCTGCGCGCGCCTGCGACGCTGAGCTGAAAGGCTTGCTACGCTGTCGGTACCGAGCGAGTGCTCTCGAGAGCTGCGGATAGAGCCAAGAGGTAGACGATTGAGGAGAGGCGGGGAGACGGATGACGAGGACGGCACCCGCGCCGCTGCGGCGCTCGAATTGGCCGGGTCGGCATCGCGGAGAAAGGAGAGGATGACGCGATTGCGGCGAGAGATGGAAGGGCAGAGATCAAAAGCCTGCTCAATCTCGTTGGCGTCGTTGAGCTGATCTAGGACATGGATGCAGGCTTGCTTGACCTTGTTGAGCAAGACATCGTCAAAGTGACCCTGCGCGAGGCGACCCATGGCTGGGGAGGCAAGGACTCCTTCTCAAGTCGATGGATGCTCGATGTTCCGGTTTATAGATGTGACTCGGAGTGGTGAAGCAGCGCTGCTTCGTCTACATCCTACCCATGGTGCCTGGGATAGCAGCTGAGGAGGAGGGTGATCCCGAGATGAGTTGACCAATCGATGTGGTAGATGTGATGATAGCGAGAGGCGTTGTGGAGTCGATGCAGCTGCGCAGCCGTCCAACGAGCTTTAAACTTTGGTCCGCGAGGCTGCGTGTCATCGCCTTAACAGCTCGCAAAATTCGAAATCGAGCAGATCGGGATCGGAGAAATCGGTGTCGAAGGTCACTAGACAGCGTTGGCTGTGGCAATCAGTCGCCGTCTTTGATTGCCCGGCTTACAAACAATCGAGCCTCGTGGGTTGATGTCGTGCCGAACGCTGCTTGCTTTAACGCCGATGATATGTCATTCGACAGCTTGAACCGAACCTCATCTACACCTTCTACCCAACCACCACCCCTCCGACGCTTCTCCACCTGTTGAGGACTCGATCATTCAAGATGCCGTTTCCACTGCCTCTCAACTTTCCAAAGTGGCTCTCGGAGAACGAGCACCTGCTTCAACCGCCGGTCGGCAACTTCTGCCTCTTCCGCAGCCTAGATTACACCGTTATGGCCGTAGGAGGACCAAATGCGAGATCGGACTACCACTACCAACCCACAGAAGAGTTCTTCTACCAATACAAGGGCGATATGCTGCTCAAGGTCATCAACGAAGATGGCAAGTTCCAAGACATTCCGATCAAGGAAGGCGAGATGTTCATGCTTCCGGGTAAGCCTTTTGAACGACGGCAGCGTGCTACAGCCATTTGGACCGGATAGCTGACACGAGTGCTTCTCTCGATGCGGAACGGAACAGCCAACACACCACACTCGCCCGTGCGATTCGCCAACACGGTCGGCATTGTTGTTGAGCGCACACGGCCCGAGGGCAGCCCGGATGCCATGCGATGGTACTGTCCCAACTCGGAGGCTCACGGCGACAAGCCCACCCTGGTCAAGGAAGTCAAGTTCCAGTGTACAGATCTCGGCACGCAACTCAAGCCTATCATTCAATCATGGGTCGAGGACGAATCGAGTCGCAAGTGCGGCTCCTGTGGATATCAGTGCGGCCCACGAGAGCTGCCAGCGTGAAGCTCCTTGTACCTAGCAGCCTGCAACACCAATAGATGCGATCTCAGTGATCTTGTCAGAGTGCTTTTCTCTGAATGGTTGGTGTGTGTTGACCATGCCTGTCTATGCCTCATCCTGTGGAAGATGAAAAAGAAACAGTGAAATGACGGCGGCTGTGCGTGATTGAACCCTTCCTGGCCTGCAACCCAGTCAAAATCCGTCCAAATCGGGTCGGGTTTCGGCCTAGGCGTGCGTGGCTCTAGTGTGGAGAATCGGTGACCGGCCGTGCGTGGGTGGTTGGTCAACCTGAGATACGCAAACACCGACTGCGCACATCGAGCCATCCGACCCTCATCACGTCCCTCCTTCGTCAACTGAGTTACCATCACCGCAACGCCCAGCTTCGATTCATCACCTGCGACTGGTACCAGTAGCAGTCACAGCTGTCGACTCATTGAAACTGCTTGCAACGGCACACATCTGGCACCGACCTCACAACATTCAGACAGCGCTGTGGTTGTGCGTACTACACGTCAACGCTCTCGCATACCGCATCCGTCCTGGCGTGCTCAGAAGCGCTCGACTCCCTGGACCGTTTGCTTATCATCACACTACTCTGACACATACAAACACGAGCTTTGATCGTTGTCGCAATGTCAGGCCTCGAAAAGTCGCTGTTTCAGCTCAAATTCACAGCAAAGTCGCTCCAACGACAAGCACGCAAGGCGACCAAGGACGAGACGGCCGAAAAGGCCAAACTCAAGAAGGCGCTCGCACAAGGCAACACCGAAGGCGCGCGCATCTACGCCTCGAACGCCATCCGCAAAAAGAACGAATCGCTGAACCTCTTGCGCTTAGGAAGTCGCATCGATGCGGTCGCTAGCAGAGTCGAGACAGCGGTCACCATGCGTCAAGTCTCGGGCAGCATGGCATCCGTTGTCAAGGGCATGGACAAGGCGATGGAAAGCATGAACCTCGAGCGCATATCCATGGTCATGGACAAGTTCGAGACCCAATTCGAGGACATGGACGTGCAGACTTCGTACATGGAAGGCACCATCGGCGCGACTACAGCGCAGAGCATGCCGCAAGACCAGGTCGACTTGCTCATGCAGCAGGTCGCAGACGAGAACGGCATCGAGATCAACCACAAGCTCGGCGAAGGCGGTCTACTCGAGGGCAAAGTCGCCGATCTGGCTCCCAAGGTTCCCGACAGCAAGGTCAAGGACAAGGAGGATGATGCTTTGGCAGAGCGTCTGCGCGCACTCCGACCTGCCACTTGATCTGCGACGCAATGTGCTGCGGTCCGCTCCTCTCCTCTTGCTTTGACCGACGCACATCCTTCTGTTGCGTGTTGGTGCTGATGAATGTCAAGGATGTTTTGGTTGTGCTAAAGTACAATGTGTGTGACATGAGACCCTCGCTCGTGCTGTATCTCATCAACGACCACCGTAGCCCGATCGAGACTGCGCAGGGTACGAGCCATTGGGTGGAAGAGACGGCGGAGGGCCACGCATATTTGGAGGTGGTCCGGATGGATAGGTCGAAGGCGGTGGTCCTCCGTAGCCTGGTGGTGGGCCCCTCGGTGGATACGAGCCATTGCTGCCAGCAGGTGCACCGCCGCCCATCATGTTTGGAGGCGGTCGAGAGTAGGGCCCGCCTTGAGGCGGTGGACGATTGTAATTTGGAGGTGGTCCCTGATCTCGTGATGAGCCGTCATATCGACCATAAGTGCTGGATCCACCTCGATAGCCACCTCCTCGATCGGGTCCTGCACCACCGCCACCACCTGGACCACCGCTGCTACCGCCGCCCATTGACGTTCTTGGTGGACCTTGTGATCGGAATGCTGTGATGTGGGACAGACCATGTTAGCGTCAGGACGCGCACGTATGAGAATGGAACAAGCCAAGCTGGAGAACAGTATCGTCACTTACTTCGATCTGAGGTGCCACTCAATGGCCCGGATCCAAACGTCATAAAGGATGACCCTGCAGGCTGCAGAAGATCTCTTGGCTTTTCGATGCCACGTCTGTCGTACTCTTGCGCCAACGTGTCGAGCACTTGCTGAATCTGCTCCGGATCGAGCGTCTGGTAGTATTCTCGAACATTCTGTAAGTGATTGCGACCGCTGTTGTGAGCCTTTCTGACAGAGACCGAGTCGTGCGTCAGGAACACATCGCAGTAGTCGCAGTAGTGCTTGCCCATAGCTGCGATGAACTGCTGTCGATGTGATTGAGTACCTGACGGAAAGACGAGGTGGAGATGCGCGTCTGGGAAGCTTCGAAGCAGTCTGAGGCTTTGCCGATCGAGATGGCGAGGTAGCTGAGTAGGTGTGCAGCCGTCGCTTGCACGCTCGAATGGACGCAGAACCTCTTGAGTCGGATGATCGTATGCGAGGTGTCGAGAAGCAAGACGTTGGAACTGCAACGGAAGTCGGACTCTTCCATCTGCTTTTTTTTTTTCGCCAGCAACCACTCGAGCTCACTTTCGATGTAACAACTTCAAAAAAATCCGCACTGTGACATGCAAACGCCTCAGCAGCCAACTCAGCCCAACACAAACGCAAGCTTTGCGCTTTGGACCCTGGATCTCGACCATGTCCCTACATCAGTTGCTCAGCCGATACGCTGATCCTCCCACAACGATCCAGAGACAAGCTTGCCTTGCGACTTTAGCCACGGCGCGGGTACACCAAGTCTTGATCGCGAGCGGCTCCTCTTCTCGATCGCATCGGGACAAGTGACCAAGTCAGCGATGTCGAGCATATCTTAAGCTTAGCTACCGCTTCCCCGGGCTCATCCACCGGCGACGCCTGCCACGATGCATCTCCCAAGGCACACCATCGAGTCGCACGCCGCCGTTCCGCTCTTTCAACATGCCAGCTTCTGCTCGCCGGACCCGGCAAGCTTCCGCAAATCGCTCACGCCCGGTCCTGCTTCCGGTAGCCCGAGCCCTGGCATCGACACGGCAGTGCTGTCTCAACCAGCTGTCTTCAGCTGCGCCAGCCTCAATGGCTTCATGGTCTCTCAGACCGACCCCTTGAAGCTTGTGTCAAATCGAACTTGGTCTTCATCGCAAGGCGGCCTCTCGCACGCTGTTCCCGTTCAGCACACTTCTCTCCTCTTTCTGGTAGGAGGAGGTGGCGTCCCTCGTTTTGCGCCAAACAAGGTCGTCTTGTGGGATGAAGCGGCAGAGTACACAGCGAAACAGCCCATCGAAGCTGCGCAAGGCACTGGCTCGGACGATGACGATGACATCGACAGTGCCTCTTCTCGGCGTGCTTCCACCATCTTTTCGGCAGGCTCCCGATTCGATGCGTACGGCAAAGCCAAGTCGACAGGCCCAGAGGATGCAGATGGCACAAGCCAAAACTCAAAACGCTCTTCCTCGTCGTACAACAGTCTTCGCTTCTCCACTTCCTCTCTCGTTGATGCAGATGACGAGGAAAGAAGGTCGAACGACCCAGCTCCTTCTGGGCCCAGAGACATCGATGCGATGGAGAACAGCGTTGAGGCGAGCTCCTTGGGCATCGGTCGCTTGCAAGCTTCCTATCTCTCCGAAGCATCTGACTCAAGCGACCAGCAATCTCGCTCATTCGGACCCGCATCAGCATCGACAAGCATAGACTCCTCGATCCACGTTCATTCGATCATGTCGAGTTCAGCCAATCTTGCAGACCCGTTTGCGGAGGAGCAGGACACGCATTCCACTGCATCCGGCTTGACATCTGTTAACCGCACATTGGCAGGATCGCCTTCTCACCCAGCTCGAATCGGCTCGACAAGCACATCTGCTAACCCGTCGTCGGAGAACCCCAGACCCGCAAAACCTGGCTCGAGCCCGCAAAGCCTGTTCTCCAAACAAGCGACACGGCAAGCGGGTGCTGGGTTGGTCGACTCGGTCTCAAGCTTGGCTACCACTGCTACCAACGCGACCGCCAAAGGGAGACCGAAGATCATGCATGGCCGCGAGGTCGCTGAACTCGAGTTCAGCGAAGTTGTCCGTGGTATCTACACTACGTCTGTTCACGCGACAAAGTCGAGGCAGGATGGCAGCGGCCAAAAAGGCAAAGGCCGTGCTTCCTCTCAAGGCGCCAAATCTTTGCGCTTCTGCGTGGTTCTCGTCGTTGTCCTCGCCTCAAAGACGGTCGTGTTCGAGCTCTCGCCACCATCTTCGGCAAGAAGCCTACACGGCGATCCGGCGACCCGCGCATGGAGGATACACAAGAGGACGTCCGTACAGACCTACCAAAATCGCAAAGGTCTCGGATCCGTGGCACGATACTACGAAGAATCTGTCATCGGCTCTCCACAGCAGCCTACCGCCATCGTCGCGATTCCTGGTCGGCAAAAGGGTCACGTCCAGCTCCTGACGATCAAGCTGCAGAGCCTCAATATCACCGACGCAGTTCCAACGCCGTCGAACTCTGCCTCTTCGGTTGGCGCAGCCTCCATCATCGTTGCGCATGAATCTTCGCTGGCGGCCATCACGCTCAGTCCCAACGGTCATTTGCTCGCCACCGCCTCCTCCAAGGGCACTCTGATCCGGATCTGGTCGAACAGTCTTTCAAGTACCGATGTGCCAGGCTCGCATCGAGAAGCTCAATATCAGCACAGGGCCAGTACGAACACGCCAGGAAGAACAGGCTTCGGCGCAAGACTCACGCGCGAGCTTCGTCGTGGAACGGATCCCGCCACCATCCTCAGCATTGCATTCGCGCCGGATGCCTCGATCGTTGCCGCCGCTAGTGACAAAGGAACGATCCACGTCTTTGCTCTCGCCGATCCACTTGCATTGGCAGGTGTCGAAGCTGGCGATCCGGCCGCATCCTCACCCTCAGCGTCCTCGCGGGCCGCGAATCTCGGGCGGGCTGCAGCGCAGTACCTTCCCTCCGGCCTCGGCAATCTAGCCAGTCAGATCCCGCCATCTGTATACCCTCAGTATCTCAAGTCGGAATGGAGCAGCGCCCAGTTCCGCATACCCCTCAAGAGCTTCGGCGCCTCTTCTCGTCATTACACGCCACCCTCGACAGCAAAGGACGGCGGGATCTATGGCACCGGCGCTTCCTCAACCGCGCCAATCGGAACGGAGAAGTCAACCGAAGGCGCCTGGGCACAGATGCGCAGTCGCATCAGTGATATCCGCAAGGGCGAAGCAAGCGTCGACGAGAGCATCTTTCTGTGTTGGATTGCAGAGGGCAGGACATCTCCGAACACAGATTCGTCTTCCACGAGCGACAAGAGTGCGGGCACCGCCAAGGATCGCTTGCGCGAAGGCAAGGCACGCAGCCGTGCCTCAGCTCAGCGACCAGGTCAAGCACCGGACCAGCCTGTCCCTCTCGACCAGACTCAGATTCCTTATCATCTGATAGCGTTGACAACCTCAGGAGGCTGGTACAAGCTCGCAGTCACCTTGCCTAAGCGAGACAACGGAGACCCGGTGTCAGGCTCGACAGTCCTGGATATGTATCGCCGTGACGCTTCCTCGCGCTCGAAGCAGGTCAACGCATTAGAATGTCGGTTGGCGGAGTACCGCCCCATGGCCGCACTCCTCGACGGCTGGAGAGCCTGACGCAGCTCTTCGCAGGGTTCTTTCGCCCATTTTCCATACCATGACATCGCTCACACTCCCTTGGCACAGCTGCCTATTTGCACGCACAGACCGAATCCACAGCGTCGCTAGCATCGGAACAATGACATCGCATTCGTTTTCTTCTGATCAGTTGACGCCACCGAACACCATCAGCTTCTGCACCATGTACTCGTCGATACCAGTGCGACCGCCCTCGCGACCGAACCCAGACTCGTGCACGCCACCGAAGGGCACCGAGTTCTGCGAGATGAGACCGGTGTTGATGCCCACCATGCCCACCTGGAGCTCCTCGGCGACACGCCAGCAGCGGGCTGTGTCCTTGGAGAAGAAGTAGCCGGCGAGACCGACATCGACGTTGTTGGCCTTTCGCACCACCTCCTCCTCGCTCGTGAATGTGTAGACGGCAGCAAGCGGGCCGAAGGTCTCTTCGCGGTCGGTGGGCACGTCATCCGGCAGATCGGTGAGGATGGTGGGCTCGAAGAAGAGACCCTCGCCACGCTTGCCGCCGATGACCACCTTGGCGCCCTTCTTGACCGAGTCGTTGACGTGCTCTTCGACCTTTTTGAGGCCGACCTCGCTAACGAGCGGACCGTGGGTGGTGCCTTCGTCCATACCGTAGCCGACCTTGAAGGCGTCGACCTTGGCGGCAAACTTCTTGAGGAACTCGTCCTTGATGCTGGCGTGGACGTAGATACGGTTGGCGCAGATACAAGTCTGTCCACTGCCGCGGTACTTGCACGCGATGGCGCCTTCGACGGCCTTGTCAAGGTCGGCGTCCTCGAAGACGATGAAGGGAGCGTTGCCGCCGAGCTCCATCGAGAGCTTCTTCAGAGTCGATGCGGACTGGCTCATGAGGATCTTGCCGACGCGGGTGGATCCGGTGAACGAGATCTTGCGGACGGTGGGGTTCTCGCAGAGCTCCTTGCCGACGGCGATCTCGTTGTCCCCCTTGGCGCAGGTGACGACGTTGATGGTGCCCTTGGGGAAGCCGACCTTTTCAGCGAGGTGGGCGAAGGCGAGGGCCGAGAAGGGAGTCTCGGCGGGCGCCTTGATGACGACGGTGCATCCTGCGGCGAGGGCGGGGGCGGCTTTGCGCGTGATCATCGCAGCCGGGAAGTTCCATGGCGTGATGAGACCAGCGACACCGACGGGCTGCATCTGGACGACGTTGCGGACACCGGGAAGCGGCGAGGGGACGACATGGCCGTAGGTGCGGGTGGCCTCCTCTGCGAACCACTCGAGGAAGCCGTTCGAGTAGCCGATCTCGCCCTTGGCCTCTGGGAAGGCCTTTCCGTTCTCGGCGACGATGATCTTGGCGAGGTCTTCGGCGTTCTCCTGGTGAGCGTAGTAGAGCTTCATGAGGAGATCGTGACGGTGCTTGGCGGTGGTCTTGGACCAGGACTTGAAGGCTTGGTCAGCGGCGTCGATGGCAGCTTTGGTCTCCTTGGCACCCATGTCGGGCACCTGGCCGATCTCGGCGCCGGTGGCCTTGTTGAAGACCTTGAGGGTGGACTTGTTGTTGGCATCGACCCAAGCTCCGTTGATGTGGGCTTTGGTCTGCCAGAGCGACTGGTTGGAGAGCTTGAGGTCCTCCTTGCCGCCCTTGACGATTCCTTGGGGCATGTGAGGCATGTTGGAACTTGTACTTGAGTGGAGCGAGCGGGCTGCGAGGCTGTTGCGAGAAGATGATCGGATGGGACTCAAACGAGCTTGCTGGGTGGTTGAAACCGACGAAGGAAGAGCAGTGCGAGTTGCAAGATGGAAGGTGGATCGGCCTGCAGAGCGGAGCATGCTACGGTAGACTGTCGGGAAGCGATCGTGATCGAGGTCAGAAGGAAAAGAAGGGTCAGCGAGGTGATGGATGACACGAAGGGTATATAGCCGTAAGATGCTTCGGTGCCCGTGCACTGTTCCTTTTGGCACATGACCGCGCGAGAAACCGAGTTGAATCATCTTCGGCTGTAAGCGTGACAGAAAAGCCGAAGCTTTTTCCTTGAGCGCGCGGTGGAGGAGGACGATCAAGCGGAGAAAACTTCCCCGCTTCATCAGATTCAGCAGCAATCGTATCGAGGGTGATGCCAACCTTCCAGTGGCTTGAGAGGATGCCATCGTGGTGCTCTCCTCCATCGACTGAGAAGGGTTGCGAGTCCGGCAGACGGTGAACTTACGAGGGTCGAACGGGTAAGACTGCTTCTTCGGCGTAGTCTGAGAAACGCTTGCAAACGGTGGGAGGGAGACAAGCTCGATCGCAATGCAAGCTGGCTGTGTATGGAGATCCTCAAGCATTCATTCAGATTGAACACATCTTCCTGCCAATCGACACGAAGCTTCTGCTTGGCGGCTGATTGTCAACGCTATCGAGCGGGATAAGTGTCATGCAGGTCCATGCATCAGATGTCGGCTTCTTGTCGAGTGCGGCGGGCGCTGGGGGCTCTACGGGTCGTAGCTTCTCTAGCCCGACTTGGGGCTTAAGCGCGCTCAGAGCAAAATTTCCAAGATGTGAGATTAGCACATTGCTTCTCTTTGCGAAATTCCCACCAGCTTCGCCGCTGGAGGTGTCAAGGGTCTGATCGCATGCACGTCCTCGACTTGCTTTCTTCTCGACTAAGCAGGCATCCCTTCGACATCAACGTCGATCTATCTCGCGAGGCGCATTCGCTCATAATGGTAAGCAGTGCCCGCTGACACCGCCCAAAGACGATGGAATAAGTGGCCGTACTGATGCTTCCCTTGCCACCTTGCACGCAGCCCGTCTCCCTCTCCGACCACAAAGACGCACTGGTGCTGCGCCTTAAGTATCAAAAGACCACGCTCTTCCTTACATGTCAACCAGCGACCACCATCGTATCTCTTAAGTCGGACTTCCTGTCCGCGGTACGGGCCACCGACCAGCCAGAGCTCTCTACGCTTCCTCAATACACACAGCCCGATGGGAAGACCTTCCCATCGTGGAGTGAGCTGGATCCGGAAGAAGACGTCCGTCTCTTCATTGCGAGCAGCACAGGCGCAGACGAGAGCATGACCGTATTCATGCCGCTCGATCAGGATACCAGCCGATCAGATATGACAGTGCGCAAAGCAGGTCTCAAGGATGCGGACATTGTCTGCGTTGGGTTCCGCGCCCAGGGCTCGGGTAAGTGCATCTGCGTCCACGTCCGTTGCTTGTAATGACTCTTGTTGACTCTTTGCTTGTGTCCTCTCTGCCGTGCTGGTGCTTGACGCAACCTCAGCGACGATCTCTCAGCCGATCGTGCACTTCACTGATGCCGAAGAGGACGAAGACGAGGCTGTCGACCCCGACTCGATTGCACCTCCACTCTCCGACTAGTCATAATGTATACCATCAGCGCTCATTGCGACATCTCTCATCTGTACTCTACGAATCAACCAAGCCATCCTATCGCCTCAGCGTACATGTCCATGAGCAAAGAGAGCAAGCGCTTCTGCCACGGTCTCCGCGGCGTAAGGGGTTGAGAAGAAATGTGGAGGAAAATCGGCGCTGATTTTCGCCTGTCAGCTGCGACCTTTCTCGTGCTACTGACCGCCGTCTGTGCTCGCTGCGTAATTTCGTTTCTTCTCGGAAGCTTCCATATAAAGCGTTTCTTCCTCCCTTACCTTCACCTGCGACTGGCATCGAGCTCCGGCACCATGCTTGCTGCCTCACCACGCGGTTGCTCTGAAGGAGCTTTCCTTCTCTATGCAACGCGTTCAGCCTTCGCAAGCAGCAGTCGTCACGCATACAGGCCATCGGCTTCGCCTTCCGCGGGGACCTCGTCCGACGACTTACTCAACTGCCAACATCAACGAAGACACTTCCGATCAAACAGCAAGCAGCCTTCTGTCTCAACCTCGCCGAAGCGCCTCTCGACCTCTTCGCGAACGCCGTCAGCAGTCAGGGGGGCCAGTCGGCTCATCCCGTCGAGTCCACTCTCACAGACACAGTTCCCACCACCCTCTTTTCCGCCATCCTTCGGGTCGAATCAGCTTGTGCCCGTCTCGGACGAGACTAGTCGGCGCCTGCACAACATTCTCGCCTGCTTCGATGCGCCCATCCGCTTCGCCTTTGCGTACGGCTCGGGTGTCTTTTCACAAACCGAGGCTGGACCAGAGCATTCCAAACGACCTGCAACGAAGGACGGCAAAAAGATGATCGACTTGATCATGGCCGTCACTCATCCACGTCATTGGCACTCGCTCAACATGGCTCAGCATCCCAAGCACTACTCGATGATCAGCTGGCTTCTGGGCAGTATCGGAATCGGACTGATGCAGCCGAGGGGCGCCAAGATTTGGTACAACCCCTACATCACACTTGAGGACGAGCTGATCAAGTACGGCGTCATCAGCGTCGACGATCTCTGCACAGATCTGTTGGACTGGGAGACTATGTACGTCAGCGGACGTATGCACAAGCCCGTTGCGCTGATCACGTCGGATGCTCGAGTCAGACTCGCACAGCAAGTCAACCTCGCTTCCGCTCTGCGTACCGCTCTGCTGCTGCTGCCAAAGGAGTTCTCAGAGGTGGAGCTCTACACAAGGATAGCCTCGCTCAGCTACACTGGCGACTTTCGCATGTCTGTGCCTGGAGGCGAGAATTCGAACAAGGTGCGCAACATCGTGCTCAACCAGCGCGAGGAGTTCCGAAGGTTGTATGCTGGCCTCATGCGCAATCTCGGCACGCTCTCGGTCGAAGAGGTGCGAGGCAATCGCTTCCGCATCATGCAAGACGACTCGACAGCGACCAGGGCGGCATACGCTGCTCGGCTTCCCAGGAACTTGCGTCAAAAGGTACAGGATCACTACACAACGCAGCCCCACTTGAGCCCGGCTTTCCTCAAGCTTTCCATGTCCAAGACACTCGATACTGTGCCACGCACGCCATCGAGCATCGAGCGTGAAGAGACTCTCAAGGCCTTCTGGACAGCAGCGGTGGGGAGAGACGACTTTGGCGATGTGCTGTTGCAAAAGATTGCAGAGACGGTCAAAGGCCCCGCTTGGTCGCAATCGATCAAGGGCATTTACACGGCCGGTTTCACCAGGACACTGCGCTACGTCGGTGCAAAGATCGGCAAGTACTTTGAGGGCAAGAAGCAGGATGGTGGGACGGCAAAGTAGCATCCTCCTAAGGCCATGACCCCACGAGCGTGCCATGCTGTTCCTGAAAGAAGCCTGAGGGCACACGAGGCTTGAAAGCGAGCCGAAGCAACGCACAGCACAACGCAACGAGAATTTGGAACCGGGTCTCTTCATGCATGCAGGCTTTTGGAAGCTTCTGACAAGCCAAAGTGCGTCCTAGAAGCTCTATGGCCGTCGTCGTAAGCAGCTGAAAGAAACAGCAAGCAGGCTTCTAGAAAGCTTTCGTTGACAGAAGCCCTTCCTCTCTCCGACCTTTCGTTGTTGTCGTCGCTCGCTGCGCGCTGGCACGCCTTGCCAAGCGACTAGAGATGAGAAAAGAATAATTTAAGATTTAAAATTTGAGATTTTTTTCTTTTTTTTTTTTTGGCTCTGTCGAATCGGCAGGGTGCAGCTGCTCGCCCGCCAAACTCAAATTTCACAACACAACCAACGTTTGCCGAGATCAACACCGCACCGCGTCTTGTACAACACCGACTCAGCTTCAAGACGCCCTTTCTCGCCATCATCACTCCCATCCATAACGATAACCTCGACCCGACGGTCTCAGCGCAGCACACGAAGGATACACGCAACTGCATGGACCCGGAAACACATCATCGCAGCATACAGGACTCTCACTGCGCTAGCCGACTCGACAAGGACCGGCTGATTCAAAGCCACGCTGTCGGCACCTCGTAATGCGACTTTCTGTTCGCCAGCAGTAGCTTCATCATCAATTTCAACCCTCCAAGCTTGCCTGGACTGTCCTGCGCTCGAGATCGAGCTCAAGGCGACAGGCATCGTGTCGTGACTCACGACACTCTTTCCACCATTTCAGCCCCACGCCATCTCAAGCGTCTATCGCTATGCTCGCCCACCTTACCGACGTCGGCGACACTCAATGACACCGACACCCCGGACCTCTTCTCGCCTGCATCTACGTCCGGCCATGCGCAGGACGACACGATAGCCAACTCGAGTCGATCCAGCGCTTCCGACTCATCCGTCTCTTCAGAGCGGCATCCGTCGCAGGGCGCAGATGGCCTCAACTTGTCTCTGGCTTCATCTCACGACTTTCGACTCAGTCGCGCCAAGAAGGCGTTCCGGCACATGCGTACCTACTCTTCCAACTCAACTGCCAGCTTCGCCTCCCATGCGTCGGGCTCGCGGCAGCCCTCTGCAGAGATCGCAGAGGAGGACGAAGCATCCGCATCTAGCCCATCTTCCCTACGCAAGCGTGCAGCATCCGCGACAATGCAGGGTTCAACCGTGATAGGTTCGCCTATTCAAGCACGCTTGAGGTCTGGCTCTGATGCTGAGTCGGTCAACAATGCGGACGACAGCATGGCGGCTTCTATGCTCTCTGTTGTCGACGCTGCTGGCTTGGACCAGATCGAAAACAGCGTCCGTCAGTCCAAAACTATCGAAGATTTCACCAACATCATCAGCGAGTTCCGCATGAATCGCCAGACCCTATTCCCAGACTCTCTCGCAGGGTCCCATGCTCAGAGCTCCGACACAATACCGGCTAGCAACAGCCATCACAGCCTCGATCAACGCAGCGAGGCGGGAGAGACCGTCCGATGTACATGCTGCTGCAACAAGGAGGACTGTCCTGTCGCTCTTCGCGCTCGTCAAGAGTGGCGCGACCTCGAAGCTGATCTTCGTCTCAGCGCAGAAATCGGCCAGGCTCTACTTCGTCGTCACGACGCCATGCAGGCAAAGCTGCAGAAACAAGCGGAAGAATACATGCAGCAGCGCGACGGTCTCATGTCCAGATTGACCAAGAGCTACAAGGAGACCTCGGCTCTCGAGCGCGAGCTGGCCCAATCCAACTTGAACCTCGAGGCCGGCGACAGCAGCAATCGTGCTCTCCTACACGAGCTCGACGAGGCTCGCAACCAGCTCAACAAACTCAAGGCCAGCCAGACTCGACTTAGTGGAGCCGAAGGGAAGGCGACTTCACTGCAACGCGAGCTCGACGATATGAAGCAAGAGCTGGTCGCAGAACGTAAACGCGCTGCAGCAGCCGATGCGAGGTCCAAGAAGCTCGAGCTCAAATCCAACCAGCTCAAAGACGCTCTCAGCAATGCGCGCAAGCAGGCAAGTGTGGACACCATCGCCGCTAGTCGTCCTCTGTTCGACGAAGATGCCATTCAATCGGCGAGAGACAGGCTGACACGTGGACTGCGACACCAACGCGGCTTCTCGGTGGCATCCGACATGTCTACCGTCAGTGACGACGCAGAGCAAATGCAGGCAATCGAGTCACTCGTTCGTGACAACGAAGCTTTGCGTAGCGACAATGGCAAGCTCAGAAGCCTCGTCGACACCTGCAACGAGGAACTCGACACTTTGCGAAGCTCGGTCAATAATGCAATCACCATGGTGGCCTCTCCTGTGCCCGAGCTTGCCAGCTTTGATGTGCATACTCTCGATCAAGCTGGCGCGTCAGGATCTGGCACGGCCGGGTCGCAGACTCGTATTCCCCCAACAACGGACCAGCTCGCGGCCGACTCAAAGCCAACTCTTTCGCAGGAGTTCCAACAAAGCACTGCAGGCACCAGTGTCTCTAGTCAGCACAGCTCTGCTCGTCCACCGATGCCCTCCTATGCATCTTCGACTGGCTCGTTTACCTTCCCGACTTCGTCGACGTCCGTGTCGACTCCGTCAGAGATCGTCAATCCCGCAAGCACCCGCACCGAATCGCTAGCAGATACTGCCGATAGCAGCACCGCCAGTCAACCGCCTGACTCGGTCGGCTTCGCTCCAAGTTCGCGATCCAGTGAGACCAGCCGAGACACAGAAAAGCAGACAACGGACTTCCTTCAATTCGATCCTGCTCGTCGTGAGAGCCGCACCGCACAGCTCAGCAATCTCCTCGAGTACGTCAACCGCCTCTTCACGCGCCTCTCCACAGCAGACGTCGACACGCTGTCGCGCCGCCTTCAGAGACAGAACCTTGCCGGTGATGCAGGCCACCTGGCCAGGACGACGGTCAATTCAATCCTGCGAGACGTCGACGGCTTGCGCGATCACTTCCGCAAGCTCATCGAGGCAGAGGCTCGCAATCATGCTCGCGACGACAACTCTTCCCACTCCAAGGACTTTGCCAACGAGAGTCTCGTCGCCCGCAAGGAGTTCTTCGCGCTTCTCAAGGCATTCCGTGACATCCTTTGCGAGCTCGCCAAGCTTCGACTGTGCATCAACGACATTCACCTCAACCCAGGACAGGCGGCCAAGCTGCTTCACGACCATCTCGGCGTCAATACGGCGGAAGACAGAGGTCTGATTCCCATCCCTTCTGCCGTCAACTGGCTGGGCAAGATCTTGCTCGGCGGTCCGAGCATCGTACCGACCACGCCGTCGGCAGGAAGCAGTGGCTCTGCGGCATCACTCACCGTTCCCGACAATACCGGGACATCTGGGGCAAGGGGAGGCAGACCTGCTGCTGGTAGGACCACATCAGGCAACTTTGCGAGCCATCTGGCACCTAGAGCGTCGCCTGCCGTCGTCTCATCTACGGTCGCAGTCGAGGTCAAAGGCACGCACGCGTCCGCGGCAGAGTCTGCTCAGCAGAGACCAAGCGCATCACCACAGACTCCCGTCAACGGAGGCCTTCGAGCCGGACCTCGTCCGCAGCGTGGTCGATCCCAGGTATCACTCACACGCATGCAATCTCGCAACCTCTCGGGCTTGTTCGCCGGAAGCCTCGCGCCATCGCACGCTGGTCTCGAGGCTGTCCGAGGTGCATCCGCCCATCTCGGCGGCGGTCTAGCGCAGACAAGCTCGCTCAAGCCGAGAGGCGAGGCTTCAAGAGCGACCCAAACATGGCAGCGTCCCTTGTCCAGAATCGTCGACGACGACGAGATCAGCGTGCATCGTGGTCGCGCCATTCGTCAGCAAGTCTTTGAGGACAGTGGCGACGAGGGCTCGGATGACGAGATGAACGCTAGCGGCAACCTGCTTGAGCGCGCATTGCGACCACGAGGTCTCAGTGATAGCTCGATCCGCAGCACCTTTATCGACTTGGCAGACGGCGTCAGCGGGGATCCTATTCCATCAGCGGCGAACAGGATCCGACCAGCTCCGATCTCTCGCGTCATCACGCCTGCTACCCTTTCGCTTCACTCAGCACCGAGCGCGCCGACCGTATCTTCGACTTCAGACGTCGATCAGGACAAGCGCAGCGCTGATGGCAACGCCTCACCGTCCATTGCATCCACCGGGTCCGGAAGCCTCACGCCCGGCGCAGCCGCCGCGGCTGGCGGGATGGCCAGCTCGCTGTTCAGCCGCTCCGAGAAAGTGCTCTCGTTTTTGAGCGGAGGTGTGGTTGGCTCTAGCACACCCATTCAGCCGAGCTCTGCAGCTGTCAGTCCCGGTGGACCAACCCTGCGTCAGACACCGTCGATGGCGGCACTTAACAAAGCGGCAGCCCGCGGAGCCTCTTCACAGGATCTGTCTGTCTCTCCTCGGAATGCTGCTCCCACACCTACGACGCCAAATCAGACACGGACACAGACTGGGCTCGGTCTCGGCCTGCCATCTCGTCCCACTCTTGGCGGCACCGGAAGCAGTCGCGCTGGCTTCTAGATCGTTCGTCGTGTCCCCACTCCTAGACACTCCTTTTGTATGGTACTTCCTAATTCTCACTTTCGCGCATACTCAATCATGCTGAGCCATCATCGACCTACGCCGTTGCAGAGTGACCGGGCGGTCGACGTTCAATCCGGCTGTTTTGAGCGAGAACGCATACGGGAATATGTGCAGGTGCTTCGGCAAATTGACCGGAGTCAAGGCTGTCAAATTGAACGGTGTTCGCTTTCACATTGCAATCGCAATCTTCCTCTCTCTCTCTCTCTCTCTCTCACCCTACCATCACCAGCCTGGCTTGCAATCGACATGTTTCGCGTGCTCAACATCTCGGATTCGAGCTTGAGCAACACTCAACAAGCCTTATACGCTCAAAGCTACACCGACCTTCGCATCACAGCCTTAGAACGTTCTCCGCACGCTTTCTCCACGACGGTCGAAGTAGAATCGCAGCTGAAGATCGAGCAGAGGCTCGCACGCCTTCGCGAGCCGCAAAAGACAATCTTTGTGTGCGTCAACGACGACGACGATGATTGGGTCGGCCAAATCACCCTGATCGGCCCTCTCAAGCGATCAGAGTACGACGCATCCTTCCGAATCCTTCCTGACACCGAATCCGCCCAATCGCCGTCCCTTGACGACGACCCAGCAGGTGCCTACTGGCACATGACCGCTCTGTACGTCGATGATCGGATCCGCGGCAAGGGTCTCGCTCGGCTTCTTTGCAACGCCTGCTTCGATCGCATCGGAACTGGACAGCTGCGGATCATCATCAAACCTGACAACACCGCAGTCATTGAGATGTACAAGCGAATGGGGTTCGAGATCATGGAAGGCAACGCCACCCTGCTTGAAGCTATACACGCTAGTCGTGATGGAATTGAACGGCTTCCATTGGACGTTGCAACGAACCCATCGTATACGACACGGACTGGCGTTGTGATGATCAAGCGGCTGCAACGCTCTTCTCCGTCATGACCCGAGATATAGAGCGAATCAAACTTTTCCAGTCTCACTCGAACTTGCCGCTGACTGAACCGCATGAGTCTTTATTGCTGAAGAAGCTAGGGGTGATCAGAACATCGCAACGACGGGGAGCAAGAGCAAAGGCACTGCTGCGACCGAAGCACTGAGGCGAGTGCCCGCATTGGCGTTTCCTCCAGCGGTTGGCGCAGCAGCTGCCGTCGAAGCAGGGCTCGACGTCGAAGGCATACTGGTCATGCTCGTCATAGTGGACATAGACGTCATCGAAGACATGCTGCTGACCGACGAGGAAGTTGAGGCGGCAGCTCCACTGCTGCTTGTCGAGCTAGGAATGGCGAACCCGCAGCGAAGCGCAAGCTCGATCGCGTCATTGTCGAAATCGCCGTTGTTGGAGCGGATGCAGCTTCCGCAGCTGGGGAGGAGGCTCGAAGCATCGGCAGAGGTGCAGACGCAGTTCAAGTACGCAGCGTCACCGTCGGTGGTGTCGTCGCATCTGTTCGTCGTGCTGACCAGAGGCTGGCACACGGAAGCGCAAGCGGCGGGGAAATCGTCCGAGTCGATCTCGTCTTGGGCCTTGACAGCGACAGCAACGATGGCGGCGAGGAGGAGCAGGTTGATCTTCATGCTGAAAGCGAAAGCGTTGGAAACAGGATGGCAGACTTGTGTCGAGGAGTGAAGTATGGGTGGATGTCCGAAAGTGGTGGGAAGACGACCGGCAGAGCTGGCCCTATATGTCATTCGCTTCGATCCAGACGAAGCAAAGAAGCGATCCTGACTTTTGCAAGAGCATCCTGACCACAAGCTCGAGACAGACAAGCTTGAGGGACTACCGCTACTGAGACACGGTCACGGACATGTGCAATTGCAGGAGAGACGATGTCTATCAGCTCGCCGCCAGAATGTGCGGCGAGACAATAGAACGTGGCAATGCTCGGTACCGTCATCCGACATTCTGGTTCAGAGTCATCGTGAGTCTTGGCTTCGACAACGCATGGCAATCTGCCGTCAAAAGGGCTCCCGCCAAGATAGAAACGGTTGTGCGCCAAGCCTTGCTGTGTAGATTTCACGCGAGCTTGCCATCATCCTCGTGCCAAGTCTCTGGGGTCTCACAGCTTCTCGTCGCGTGGCAGTGCGGGGTTTCGCTTCCAGTCGTCGCATCAAAGACCCTTGCGCTTGTACCTTGATCTGCGTTGCACGGCTGGTTGCGACGGTGACCATCTGTCAGGCAAACATCAGCTTTCGCAGAGCCGCTATCTTGTACACAGTTTATCTGACGCTGCTGGCTGCAATGTCTTGTGGACCAACTGCATCGATAATGCATCCTCTGATGTGAGAGACTCTGTTCCTGATGGTGTCTGTACTTTTGTAGTCTCGTCACACAGTGATGGGCTGATTGGCATGGCTTGGTGCTTTGTTGCTTTCCTGCTGTGTCTTAGTATACCGCACTTCTTGCTACCGCAGGCCTTTCCTGTGAGCTTGAAGCCTGCTTGCTCTGCTACCTGTACCATTGAGATCCACCATTTTGATCAAGGGACCATCTTTATATCTAATTGATGTAGCCAGGCTCTTGTCCGCTTTCCATGCCTAAGAATTTCACAAGCGGCGTTCAGTGCCGCATCTGTCAGCCACAATCATCTCCATCTATGGAAGCAATTTCAACTTTTGCAACTCCAACTCAGGAGACTTCAACTTGTTGGAGGGGCTCAAGCACGTCCGGTGGAGCCGAATATTAAAATTCGAAAATTCGAAAACAGTGTTAGACCTGCCCCCTATGGTACCTGGCAAAAAAGTCCGATGATTCAATTTTTTGATCATTGCCAGTGATGGACCCTAGGGTTAGGGTTTCAGAGGGCTCATCTGATGAGTTTGATGCGTCAGAGTCTTTGAGAAGATGGTCCATTTCAAAATTGAATTGCAACTTTGAAATTGGGTGGAGACGGTCTGCTACAAAAATCTGGGACGTGTTGTATTCATTGGGAGTTTCTGAGAATTTTCTGAAGCAACGGCACAAATACAGCAGCAAGGCGGTCAGATACAAGCAGGAAGACGGTCCACTTCAAACAGGAAGACGGTCTGCTTCAAACAGGAAGACGGTCAGCTACAAATGCAATCAGCCACTCAGTCAACTTGACGTGCCTGCACAGCAACCACCAGCAGCATCCATCCGTCATGAGTCAGAATATGTTGACCCTCAACTGTCCTGTCTGCAGGTTCAGTTACGCCATCACCAACATCACCAACCATATACGCAAGGCACATGCTGGAGCTCAAGTCACGCAACAAGATGCAGCAGCTTGTGGGCTGGTGGCGTGCAGTTGCGGTCAGGTAGTACTGAATGCTGCAGCACTGAAGCGGCATCAAGGCATCCGTCACTGCCATGTGCTACCGTTACCCACGCCTTCTGCCACACAACCTGACCCAGCACCTGCTGCTGTTCCGCAAGCAGAAGCACCGCCAACTCCAGATGCATCACCGTTGATAGCACAAGCTAGCAGAGACACCAGCCTGGTGCGGGATGCAACTCCATTTTTACCGGCAGACAATGACACTTTTTCTCACTCCCCTCATCTTTCTCGTCTGAACAAACAGCACAGGGGAACATGGCCAGCTTCATACCGACGACCAAAGCGCGGTGCCGTGCATCTTGTTTCACAGTCTTACCAGACAACGTGTCGAGATCAATGACCAACTCATGGATGCCAGCACGCAAATAGGATTCTTGTAAGTAATTTCTCCTGCAATAGATCTTGCCAGCACCGCTCGGTTTTTGACTTACGGCGCTTGTCTTGCTTGGTGTCTGCTAGCACTCTGTGAAACCACGGAATTTTGGCGGAGCAGATTCAGGAGGCTTTTGCGCTCTCGCAGCAGTTTTATGCGCTGCCAAACGAGGTCAAGTCTAAGGCGCTGCTCAACGGCAAGAACATGGGGTGAGAGGAGGGAGCTCAGGTTCGGCCATCGAAGGGTACAGCTCATCAGAAAGAGTCAATGCAGCTGCAATTTGCGCGTATGCAAGAAACAAAGGATTTGGTCTGCCCTTGGACACTTTCACGCATGGAACCGCAGACCCGGACGTGGTTGATTCGCAGTCAACGTTGCAACTGCTGCACTATCACAGCGTCGAAGGCAAGGAATTTGGCGACAACTTTTGGCGAACGGGCAGCAATGCCAAATTTGATGTGCTCACGATACTCTCCAACGCGATGGCAAAGAAGGACTGGAGGTGTGCCCCGGACGAAAGGTGGTGGGCAACTTTGGACGTGGAAACACGTGGACCAACGTCGAAGCACGTAGCAACCGCATCGGGTGCAACATCGGAGACCGGCTTACGCGATGGTCCGACGACCGGCTTAAGTCGACCTTTCACCGCGTGCGACCCCCCAGCAAAGGCAAGCAAACTGGCCCACGGTACTCGATGGCCATCTTCAAACCGGCATGCAGCGATGTGGTAACGTAATCCAAGGAACCCAAGAAGAAGTACCCGCCCATTTCCGGAGCCAACTTCATCCGACAGGCGCTGGAAAGGAACAAGCTTGGCATTAGCGCGCAGGCATCTGCCGCGTCTAGTCGATTAGACAAGCAGCCTCACTCAGATGCTCACGACACTGTTGCAGCTCCGCGCACTGTGAGCGTCAATCGAGCCCAAGACACCCGCTTTTTCAGACCGATTGGAATGATGAATGGAAAGGAAAGGCATCAGAATTGGGTTGCTTTGCGAGCGGACAAGGTGGACGACTGCAAGCTTGACGGAAGACTATGTCGCCTCGCGTTAGACAAGTACCAGTTGTCGTCGGAAGCCTCTTTGTTGGAATCACCCTTGTCCTCCGTGAGCTGGCTGAGAGCTGCAGCGAGAGCGCTTGAAAGTTTGCCGTCACCTCCGCCGGCGCCAGGCGAGTCTGAGCCGGACGAGGCAACTGCCCCGCCTGCGACAGCGCCGGCCGCAGCGCCAACAACCGCGGCTCTGCCAGGCAGAGGAGGCGTGGATGCGTCGGTCTTCCTGAGATTGTGAATCTTGCCCTGGATGGAAGCGAGAAGCGCACCTCGGCCAGCCTGAGGAGGCGGCGCCGGCGGGGGGAGGAGTAGGTGGAGGAGTTGGAGCGCCGTCTCCCATGGCTGGCGGGGTTGGTGGGGGTGGCAGGGCACTGCTACCGGCTGCGGCACGCGCAGGAGGTGCGCTGGAGACGGCGGCGCCCCTGGCAGGAGGCAGATGCGGGGGCAGAGCGGCAGCAGCAGCAGCTCCCGAGCGCGGTGGAGGTGGCGGAGCAGGGGCATTGGAGGCTGAGGCGGAGGAGGCGGTGCTAGCATGGCGAGATCGTGTTGCGGGAGGAGGAGGAGGCGCTTTGCGCTTGCTGGCGGGAGCCGGGAGAAGCATTTCTTTGGCTTTGGGAGCGGCGGGAGGAGCGGGTTTGGCAGCGGCGCCGGGGCCTCCGCGTTTGCCGACAAAGTCCTTGATGAAGCTCTCGTTCTGACGAATGTCTTTCTCGCTGATGCCGAGGCTCCCAAGCTGTTCGAGGAGCGCCTGCCAGGTGAATCGACGTTTTTGGAGCTGAAGCCGTGTTTGGCGGAGAAGCCCATGTGGGCGACGTGCTTGGAGCCAAATGAAGCACCAATCATGGACTTGTCGATCTTTCTGCGGGAGGCTGGCTTAAGGTTACTGGAGGAGGAGGACGCGTAGGACTTTGACTTGGGACTTTGACTTTGGGTATTTGGAACGGTTTGAGACTTTTTCGATTAGCTCGCTGGCTTCGGACTCGTCTGCAAAGGAGAAGCCGATCAAGCAGGTGTCGCCTTCAAAGGAGTGGAAGAAGGTGCGGTTCTGACTGAACTGGAAGCCATCGTACAGTTCGTGTTCCCAGATGACGCCGCAGGTGCCCTTGAGGTCGCCGATCTTGAAGTAGAAGGTTTCCTTGGAGAGGCCGCGTACGAAAGCAATTGCGCCTTCTACTCCAGCGTAGCTCCACTGGGACGGGGATGGATGGGCAGCACAGGCGCGGCCTACGGTGGCGGTGATGATCTTGCTGTTGGAGGACGGGATGGCGGACTTGACCTTGACTTGACCTTGACTTGTCCAGCAAGGAGATCGTGGAGGATGACGGCATGATTTGCGTGTTCCGGTTATGCTTTTCGCCGGTCCAGCGTGCGATGACAAGATAGGTGGTGAGGGGGATGAGTAGGGGCGCAAAGAAAACGCAGCTGTAGGGGAAGCGGAGGTAAATGCAACGAGGCGGGGAAGCAGCGGCGGCGGCAGATTTGGCAGGGATGCAGAGCAAAATGAGGGCGAGCAGAAGAAGCGCTATGCTGGCGGCGATCTCCAAGCAGGAAGCGTAGAGGCGTGCGGCGGGGTCGAGTCGGAAGAGAGAGTGCGGTGCGGATGACGCTGTTGGAGCATGCGGTGGATGCGACGAGGCAAGTGAGGGTCGGATACACCTGGCGGCGAAGACTTGCTACCAGCGGCGATGAGATGAAAAGGTGCTGCGATCGGAATCTGGTAGCAATGAAGCATGGTGACGGAGGATGAAGTGGTGGAGGCAAGGCGCGTGTGGGTGCAGCACTGCCCTGCCTGAGTTGGATTGACTGACCGATTGCATCACAATGCCCTGTTGGCCCAAGCTCGCCCGACGCCTCCCTATGCGGTGGCTGAGCGGCTGAGCCTCCAGTGGCCGCGGCCCAAATTGCCATTTCCCAACTTCAAGAAATGTTGGCCGTGTTCAATCACACATATTATCTCGATCCGTAGAGGCACTTAGGCAGTCTAACAATCCGTTACAAGCGGCAGACTCACCACGTGGCATTTGGCGGGCGGACGACTGCGCCGTCCGCGCGTCACACGCGATGGCCTAGGGCTAGGGCCCGGCACGACATTTGTATGTTTGCACCTGGACTGACGGCGCGCTCTAACATTTCCCGGACTTTAGCTTACTTTATCCGGTGTGAGGCAGCTTGTGATTTTGCAGAGTGTGGCTGTGCACAGGACGCGCCCCTAGCGGCATACTCATAGGAATAATGAGTGCGCGGCTTGCTTCCGTGCCATCAGATGCTAAAATCTACAAAATACGTACTTGCGCAATGCGGCGTATCTCGTCAACAACTATGACAAGGCGATTTCATTCTTCGTCGGGATCCTAGGCTTTGAGCTGGTGGAGGACTCGACAAGCGAAACCAACGACGGACGACCCAAGCGATGGGTAGTTGTTCGTCCACCGGGTGCCCAGACGGGTCTGCTGCTGGCTAAGGCGGATGAGGAGCAAGAATCGCAGCTTGCAGCGGTGGGCAACCAGTTCGGCGGGCGCGTCGGCTTTTTCCTCGAGGTGAAACACTTTGACGTTACGTACCGCCACATGCTTGCCAACGGCGTCGCCTTCGCCAGGGAGCCTAGAGACAAGCCATACGGACGAGTTGCCATCTTTTGCGATTTGTACGGTAACCTCTGGAATCTCCTCGGTCCGGTCTCATTGTCAGACACACCCTCTTCCTAAATCTAAAGCAATCTACTTTGTAGAGAATTGTTGGCCAAAATTTGAGGTTGGCATTGCGTTGTTTGCCCTTCTTGGCGGGTGTGCTCATACCAATGCCACCGTAAGCAGACGATGCCGTAGGGCTATGGGCTGTGCATTGCGTTGAGATGAAGGCGCGCCAGAAAAAAACTGGTATCATGCATATTCTGTCAAGAGCGATCCGTCTGCTGTTGCTTGATGAGGTGGACGCCTTTTTTATCGTCACACCAGAACGCCAAGCCAAGAGCGCCGAGCAGAGTTGCCGCACAAACTACTGCTGGCAATCTGGTGATGTTGATCGCCGTTACAATGGGGCCATTGACAATTTGCGGGATCCAGATGGTGGCGCAAGACAGCACCGTCTGGAAGCCACCGTCTGGAAGCCAAAGTATTCGATTTCGCGACCGCGTGGCGAAAGCTGGGCAAAGAGGACGGTGAAGGAGAAGTTGATCAGCGCTCCGGTGAAGCCCTGCACTGCTTGCCAAAGATAGAACTCCCAAGGTTGTTTGAAGCCGATTCGACTGCGCGTTGAAATGCCGATGCAACACCAGACAGTAACAAACAAGTTCACCGCCAGAGCGACCAGCATCACGGCCTTCAGTGCAGAATTGGACGACTGAAGACGTCCGCGCAAGATTCGTGGGCAAACACAAGCTGAGAACATCCCGGCTAGCAGTGCTGACGCAGGCTGGACAAGCGCGTAGGCTGTATAGATGCGGATGTCACGCAATACGTTCAGTGTGTACAGGCTCCCTGTAACTCCACCAAAGACGAGCGAGGCGTCGGCATAGATGGTGTATGAGACTACTAGCTTAAATGCCTGGGGGTACTTGCTGACGCCTCGAATCAGATCAAGCACTGTCTGGAAGAGTTTGCAGAAGGCATTCGTGGACGCTCGGCCGTGGGGGGCTGGGGCAGCTTTCGGAAGCAAGAGCCACGCCGCTAGGGTGATGACGATGCTTATCACGCCGGCAGACGTTGACACGTAAAGCCCGTCTCCAGCGCTTCCTCCGCCGATCAGTGCGTCAGCCTAGGAAAGGGCGCTTTCGGCTACAACTCGACCGGCATCCCCATCTACTTGAACAATCCTCCCGCAACCTACCTCTCGCTCAAAGATGAGCACGTTGTCGCATCAACCCGGCCTCAGTGGCAGAACCAGACCTTGTTCGAGTTCTTCACCTGCTCCCACACCCCGCCTCCCTATGAAGGCAAAGGATCGGTTGCCACCTACCAAGGTCACATCAAGGGACCTGACGGCAACTGTGTGACCGTCGACCGACTCGAGTCGACTGGTGCTGTGGTCAAGTTCGAGCCCTGCGCATTCACCGGGGACAGCTCTCTGGGCAACGTCAAAGCTCGCCAACACTGGCAGTTCCAGCTGTTCTCGTTCTACGACTACTATGCCGCTGTCTTCCTGGGCGACACCCCCGGTCCCGTCGATCAGAACGATCCGGATTATGGCGGAAACTACCACTTTGCCTTCGACGGTGACGACCTTTCAGCCAGCTACAAAGAAGACAATCCACAGACGGGCAAGCGAGATGAACAGTGTTACGGACCCTGCGCCGAAAACTCACTTTGCTGCTAAGGAGGCCTTAGATTCGACAATCGCCAATTGTCGGAGCTAACGCCTTTTAGAGCTGGTGGCGTCGGGAGCTCACAAGATTCGGTCTGCCGACTCGTCAGACATGCAGGATCACGTCTAGCATCTGTCGAGGTGATCATGCATAGTGGCGAAGGGGCGCCACCATCATATCAAGCAGGGTGATCGCTGATTGGTGGACGGAGGATCTTGATTCGTGACACACGCAGGTCGTGTGTCTAGACAATGGGCCGGCACACGAGTGCCGGACTAGCAGGAGGAGGAGGGCGGCCTGGAGCCGCCATACATATACTTCACGCTCACTCGAGTAGGATGAGGCGGGCCTCATCCACTCTACTACATACTTTACTAGTCTTTACGTTCTTACGCCCCCCGTCGCCGTCATCTCTTGCCACTATCACTAAGGTTTGTCGAGTAGCAATATAGTGTGTTGCGACCTTCTTAGCGTGTGCCTCTGTTCGAGTCGGAGAACAGCAGATCGACCTCGTCAGCACCTCAACTGACGCTGCAGCACCTCAACTGCAGGCGGCACCTCAACTGCGGCGTTGGAACCTCAACCAAAACCATCTCAGCCTCGTCGTCTGGTGCACCCACGAGGTGTCTCGTCAGTCGACAACCCCAAGCTACGCTGCCCTACCTCTGAACAGGGTGTTCACAGTGGTCAGCCGTGAGCGAAGGCAACGTCGCCGCTAACTAGCGCTTAGCTCCGACGTCTTGCAATTGTCGGTGCTAAACCAGTTAAGCTCCTACGGCTCCTAACGCCGACCTTGTCTCATCGTCGGCCGCAAGACCCACAAGCTCCAAAGTCAAGATTCGACGGCCGCCTACGCTCACAGGCACGCGACCCCTGACAAACAGCTCATTGGTCAACTGGGAAGGCAGTATGTCCCTCCCATCTGTCAATTGCCGGCCTGCAAGCTTGTCAAGGTTGGCGGGACGAAATTGGTCAACACATCGACCGGAGACGTTCAGCCTGTAAATGCCGGAAGGACAGCTGCGTTCCCTTACGGCTACTCCCCTCTCCTCAATGCAACCGAGAAGGCCGAATTCAACTTCTTCCAATGTGACTCGGCTTTCATGGGCTACGAGTCGGATGACAACAACATCTACGGCCACTTTGGACTCAACGACACCATCTTTAGCGGAAGTTGCTTCAGCAGGCAGACCGGCAGTTTGAACAACTACATCATCGAAGCGGCAAGCGCCTGCTCCACCGCCGATTCCAAGGATCGGGTCTCGGAGTTCTATCATCTGAGCAAGACATCTGACGGCAAGTACGACGTCAACTGGTTCGGTGCCCCGAAGAGCGACACTCAGAAGGACTGGGGTTGGACCGTGTTCAAGGACCCTCAGCAGACCGATGGTACCAGCGTCGTGCTGGTGGATCAGAACTCGACAGCGTACAAGCTTCGCTTCAGCAACTAGAGGCTAAAAGCTCCCACTTGCACGGATGATCCCCTCGTCGCCTAGAGCAAGTGTCTGTTTCTCGTTTGCATCGTTGCTCTACACGTCCGTCCAATAGAACATTGCCTTTTACAACGCTGTTCGGCTGCTATCGTGAGTGACCACTGAGCGAGACATCGCCAAAGAGTTTCGCGCGATCAAGTCTTCTCCCCAATTGGGTTACAGGGCTCGGTCCAGGAACTTCGCAGTGCCGCTTTCATGAGATCACCTGTCCTCAGAACGCAACCAGCGCCGGTGTCTGTTGCTGTTGCGCGACATGCTAACCTCTACATCCGGTCAACAAAAGGCGTGAAGATGATCGAGTGTATCCGAAAGGCTGCCTTCCTCACGATCTTTAGAAGATCTTTAGAGGCGCTTTGCGGACTTGGCCGTCCGGATAGGCGATTAGTGCCGCGAAAGCTAGCTGCGAAGCCTCACAGACAACGACAAGTAACGAGGACTCGACGGTATCGATCAGAACATAGTCACCTCGTACTGCGTCTCTCATAGAGGCCTTTGGTGAGTCGGCACCGCTCACAAGCTGTGATGTCGAAGCCGCCCGTGACATAAGTTAGTGACCGGCGCGGAGGCAGAAGGACGGACTTACTACGGACGTCAGAGGACCTGAAGCCCGTTGTTCGGGGACCAACGCCCCTTGCCCATGTCCATCAAGCCTTTGGCGATCGTTCCAGCTCCTCGTACTCTTGTCATGAGCATGATGTCTTCGAGGGCAGATCCAATCGATCTATCCGTGCGGATGGACGACACCGCGGGATGCAGCGGCAGTCCCGTCGAGCGCGCGATGGACACATGCGCTGTGATTCCACGAGAAAATTTAGTGGCACAGCATCGAATTACAAGGCTCTAGTCCCACTTGTTGCTGAACATCTCGCCATCAACGTAGTTGACCATCTCGGTGACCGGCGGCAGCCTATCGCCGTGTCCGAACATGATACCCTTCTTCATCACATTCCGATAGTTCTTTCCTGGGTTGACCTTGCCGAGCACGTACTCCTGCCTGGTCTCGACGCGGTCGGGGACGGGGATGGACCTTCCAACCACAGCTTCCATGGCTTGCCACGCAAATGTGATGGCTTCCTTCGCACTCGCAGGGACGCCAGCGGTGTCGAGCATGTAGATCTTGGTGTTGGGATAGTGCTGCTGGATGTACGCGGTGATGTTGGGGTTGTACGCGCCGCCACCGCACATGAAGATTTCGTCGATATCCTGCCGAGGCGCATACCGGCGGTAGTGATCCACGATTGCTTGCGCCGTGATCCTGGTGACGGTTGCAACAATGTCATCCTGCGAAAGCCCGAGCTTCTCGGCTTTTTGGATGAGCTCGTGCGCCATGGTGTCGCGAAACACTTCCCTGCCGGTCGTCTTGGGCGGTTCGAGCTTAAAATATTCGAACTCCAAGAACTCGTCGACGAGAGGCTGGTGGACGGATCCTCGGCTGCCCATGGCGCCATCCTTGTCGTACTCTTGGCTGCCGTTGGTAAAGTGACGCACGACTGCATCGATAAACACGTTGCCCGGTCCCGTGTCAAAGTCGAAGCACTTGTCGATGCCACCCGCATTGTCAGGCGGGATGAAGCACACGTTGGCAATGCCACCAATGTTTTGGCACGCGCGAAGCTTGGTCGGGTGATGGAGCAGCAGGGCGTCGAAGAACGCAATCAGTGGGGCGCCCTGCCGACCTGCAGCTTGATCCGAGACACGGAAGTCGGTCACGGTGGTAATGCCAGTGCGAGAGGCGATAAAAGTGCCCTCGGCCATGGTGAGCGCCGACTTGGTCTGACCTGGCTTGGGCATGCTGAGCAGCCAGATGGTCTGTCCATGCGAGCCAATCACATCGATGCTCTCCATCGCCACGCTGTTCTCTTTGCAGAACTGTTGCACTGCCGAGGCAAATGTCTCTCCGAGCAGCACATTCACCTCGGAGAGCTCTTCGGGAGTGGTGCGGTTGTGGTAGATCATGTCCATCACACGCTTCTTGATCTTTGGCTCGAGCGGGATCTCGGCGTACTTGAGCAGCTCAAAGTGCATAGGCGCTTCCGGACTTTGCTGACGAAAGCGGCATAGAGCACAGTCGATGCCATCCATGCTTGTACCGCTGTTGAGCCCGAGGACCGTCAAGTCGAGGCCCTGGGAAGCGCCATGCCCATTGATGCCGTTTGCATGCCCGTTGGTGATCGTCATGTTGGAGGTGTACCAGTGTCGAGGTCGCAAGGCGGATGTATGGCAAACGAACCTGTCCTAGTATTTAAGGGCCGCTCCAATCCGAAACCGACCTCGAAGACGAATCATACGGTAAATTCGTAGAAGGGTGCTTGCCCAAAAGGGGCCAGCTCTCGTAAAAACGGTTCGGCGATACCTGACGCCTGCGGCCAAGTCGCGCCTTCGCCTATTCGCCTAAATGTTTGATCGTCTCTGTAATTTAGCGAATAAGCGACGCAACAGTGCGCCACAACGCAGTCGGGTAAGTGCAGCAATACGGCATCATTGCGCGCGGTCGGGGGGCCCCGCGACTTTCGAGAGGTTTTCGGCGATTCGGGCATGACATGGTCAACACCATGGATTTGCACAACAGAGTGCGGACCTCGACGCATCCATCCAAGCATGCCTCTGGGCTGGACCCATCCTCGAAGCGAGACAAGATCCGAATAACCCCGCGCGCGCACGAGGCGGAGGCCCCGCGTTTCATGCGAAGCCTAGCCGAGCAGAGCTGCACACCAGCAACAACAAGGTCTGATCTCCCTCATGACGCGGCTGCCGACGATGCGTTGCAAGTCCATCATATCCTTCGTGCTTGATCGAACGACATAAAAGGGGCCAAGCGACACCGGACCCACTCCTTTGCCTATCCCACGCTCGCTTCGTCTCCCATCCTCTGCCCGACTCCAATCGCAACGACCTGAATACGCCGAAACCATGGGCTATACAAACGCCTGGAAGAGGCTCTCGCCTGCCCAGCTCAACTTTGCCATTCAGGCCTTTTCCCTGATTGCCATCTTTTTCGAGGGATACGGTAAGTCGTCAAAGTTGACTATGAGACCCGTTGTGCCAATGTTTTTTGCTAACGTATCTTCGGCGTGTCCTTCCAACTGCAAACAGACCAGGGTGTTATGGGCGGCGTCAATGCCTCGCCAAACTATGTTACAGAAGTCGACATTGGTATCGCCGATGGCACGGTCACAAACACCACCAAGCAGGGCGGCATCGTCAGTGTCTACTACCTTGGATGCATCGTCGGATGCTTCCTTGGCGGTTGGGCAGCCGATCGCATCGGCCGAATCAACGGACTCTTCTTCTCCGCCATCTTTGCTTGCATTGGAGGCGCTCTCCAAGCGGCTACACAGAGCGCCGACTTTATCATCATTGCTCGTGTAGTCACTGGACTTGGCACGGGAGGTAAGTGAAACAGACGAAGCGAAGCACACAAAGCATTTCACCCTGTGCACTCGCCCTTACACGTTGGCTGACGGCTCGTTTCGCTTGCATTGCCTCTACAGCTCTTACCGGCATCACCCCGGTCTTCATCTCAGAGGTCTCCACAGCTCAACACCGTGGTGCTTTCCTTGGCTACGTCTTTATCGCAAACTACCTCGGCATCTCTGTCGCATACTGGCTTGACTTTGGCCTCAGCTTTGTCGACGGAGGATACTCTGCCGTCCGCTGGCGATTCCTGCTCGCCTTCCAGTGCTTGCCTGCGCTTCTGCTCTTAATTGGTATCAAGATGCTCCCGGACTCGCCCCGCTACCTTGCTTCGGTTGGCAAGACGGAAGAGGCTCGCGAGGTTCTCCAACATATCCGCGGAAGCTACGATGCCCATGTGGAGCAAGAGTTCAACGAGATTGCGGCCATGGCTCAAAACACCAAACCCAGCTCGCCCATCGAATTCGTCAAGATCATCCTCGGCATGGACAAGAGTCACGGTGCCAACCTCGGTCGCAGGGCTTGGCTTTGCATCTGGCTCCAGATTATGGCTTCCTGGTCCGGAATCACTGCCGTCACAGCCTACTCGCCCGTGCTGCTCCGTCAAGCCGGATACAGCGCCATCAAGCAGAATGGTCTTGCCGGAGGACTCAACACGATCGGCATCGTCGGCACCATCATCTCGGCACAGATCGTCGACAAGTACGGTAGACGCGCATGCCTCATGGTCGGAGCCGCAGGTCTCGCCATCGTCAATCTCATCGCCGCATCGCTGTACGAGGCCTCGCGCCACAACCCATCGCTCGCCGACCAGATCGCACCCGCAGCGGTGACGATGCTCTTCCTCTTCAACCTGATCTACGCCGCCACGTGGGGCACCGTCGCCTTCCTCATCCCCACCGAGATCTTCCCGAGCAAGATGAGGGCGCAAGGAAACGGCTTTGGCATCACTGGCTGGGCCATCGGCGTGGGCATGACGGTTCTCGTCAACCCCATCATGTTCGGCAGCATCGAGAGCCGCACTTACTTCCTCTTTGCCGGTCTCAACTTTGTCTGGATCTGGATCGTCTACCTCCTCTACCCAGAGACTTCGAACCGCTCGCTCGAATCCATCGAGGCCATGTTCAGCACACCGTCGCCCTTCTACTGGAACATGGAGAAGGCGTATGCCGACAACAAGCAGACCCTCATTGTCGACGAGGAGAATCACGCAAGATGGACCGCGCGCGCCGAGGACGACGCCGCCTCTTCCCAGGAAAAGTCGATGGACAGATCAATGGCTTGACAACGCTGAGAAGCGGTGCTGTGACGAGTCATCCACACGTGGTGGTATGTACATGTAGTCCAGAGGAAAAAAAAACCTCTATGTCACGTCAAAGATCCAATCCCAGTCACCGAACAGGTCCGCCGGGAAGTGGATCTGAGGCATCTCGTCTCCGTTGATAAAGTCGATGCTCATGGCAGCACGCGAAGAGTCGAGTGACTGTTCAGCCTGTGGCCCGGTCCTTTCCATCGAGCGCTGCACGTGCATGAATGCATCGATCCTTGCGACCTGGCCTCGCAACTTGTCGCTCGTGCCCGCTTTAGCAAAGAGGTGCACTTCCAGGTTGGCCAGCAGATGCGCCAAATCGATGAGCACCGACCGAACGCGCTGATACGACGATTCTGTCAGGCCCTCCTCGAATGCAGAGCCCATGATGGTGCCGATCCCAGCGAGATGATGCAGGAGAGGCGTGCTGATGGCGCGCAGGTACGCCACGGGGATGCGTGCAAAGCTTTCAATCACTTCGCCGGCGATTTCGCACTTCTGGATCACGGTGGAGTGCTCGGTCGCAAGGACGGACATGCGCACGAGTTGCAACGTGGCGCCAATGTTGGCGGCTTGAAAGCCAAACAGGTCCGTGTTTAGCCTGCCCGTGATGGGTTGAATGTCCTTAAAGACGGGCGGCAGTTGGTTGTAGAGATCCATCGCATCGCTGAGGACGGCGGAGCCCGTGACGCGAGCGGATGGCTCGATTGCGTTGGTGGCAGACGGTGTAAGCGCCAGGTCGCGCACATGGCCGAGGGAGTCCACCGTGTGCTCCAGCTTTCGATAGAGGTCCGTGACGAAATTCCAGCCTCTGAGCCAACAAGATGCCTCGGACGATGCTGGCTCCGGGGCAACGGTATCGCTGAAAGCCTCGTCATTGCACTCGATCGGGTACCTTACGCTATAGCAAGCCTCCCGGCTCTTGACAACGCCGCCCCAGATGATGGAAGAGAAGACATCCAAGGTGTACGTTGACCAGAACAGGCGTCTGCGCATCTCCACCTCGACAAAACCGATGCCCTGAGGCCAGTTCCGCTCATCATGGAGCGAGGCCACGGCTGTGCATCCGTGATAGAGGCAGAGGTAGTAGTTCATCTTGCGTGGATCTCCGAGCTGGATGGAAGCGATGGCTAGGAGGGCGTACGCCCGCATGTAGTCGAGTTCCTGAGATAGAGGCGCATCGCTGGGGATGGCATCAGCTGCAATCTGGACGAAATACTCGCAAGAGGGGGTTTGGAGCCAGTGCGTATCCCATCGTTCCGTGTAGAGTGCGCCGTCACGGACGCGAGCTGAAGAGAGTGCGCAGAGCGCCATGACGGCGGCAAAGAGAGATCGACTGCTGGCATACTCTCCTCGCGCAACGTTGCGTAGCAGAGTCGGCTGGTGAAAGAAGGGAAAGACGGGGTAGACGACTTCAAAGTAGATCTCTGTCAGGTCCATGACGATTGCCTGGCTAGGTAACGTGTCGGGCTTCCATGGCTCGCTCTTGTCGCTTTTGTCGCTTTTGTCGGCGGTGTTTTCTGGTCGGCGGTGGATCGCGTCGTGCTGCCTTGTTGCAGAAGCGGCGGGAAGCGGAGATTGACCAGCGTCACTCGCAACCGCTGGTGATCTCCTGGCTTCCCTGGGCCTGGCACCTCGCTTGCGCATGGGGCGATCAAAGGTACACTCCTCGCCATAATCCAGGCAGTTGTCGCATCGGTAAGGGCTTGTAGGTTGGAATCTGCACTTGACGCTACGAGCGCTGCATCGGTCGCATGCGCGTGTGATGCGACGCCGCTTCTGTGAGTTGACGGCCGTGGTCCTCGAGTCGTTCATTGGGGCTGTAGTAAGCGCAAGCAGGACGGCAATTCGTGGATCGCGCAGCTACAAAGCTGTCATGAGTCTTGCGCAGGGAACTGGTGTAGTCTTTGGCAAACGAGAATGGAGGCCCACGTGCGGCGAGCAAGATGAAGAACGCATGTCGTCGGGACGTTGGGGCTAGCTTCAAGCACGTCAGCCAGCTGTGGACTCGAAGGTCCCGTCTGCAGTGCGAAGGGCGACTCTACGAATCATAAGCACATCTGCAGAGTGTAACCGTCGCCCAACATCTGGTGCACATCGTGGTGCTGAGGGAAGCAGAGTCGCGATTCTTCAGCTCAGCCGAACCAATTCGACAAGCCGCAATTCGGCCGCAACTCGGGATTGGAGAGGTGCAGTTCATTAAATAGAAAAATGACCTCGAAAATGAGCGCTGAAATTCACGCGAAATTGAATCAAACTTAGAATTGTGGAGGATGAAACTTTAGACTTTGACCATTAGTCTGTGGGAGGGTTAGGGTTTCAGAGGGCTTGTCTGATGAGTTTGACGCATCAGAGTCTTTGAGAAGACGGCCCATTTCAAAATTGAATTGGATATTTGGAAATGGGTGGAGACAGTCTGCTACAAAAATCTGAGAGGCGTTGTATTCATTTGCAATTTCCGAGGATTTTCTGAAGCAACAGCACCAGTACAGCAGCAAGGCGGTCAGATACAAGCAGGAAGACGGTCCACTTCAAACAGGAAGACGGTCTGCTTCAAACAGCAAGACGGTCAGCTACAAATGCAATCAGCCACTCAGTCAACTTGACGTGCCTGCACAGCAACCACCAGCAGCATCCATCTGTCATGAGTCAGAATACGTTGAACCTCAACTGTCCTGTGTGCGGGTTCAGTTATGCCATCACCAACATCACCAACCATATACGTAAGGCGCATGCTGGAGCTCAAGTCACGCAACAAGATGCAGCAGCTTGCAGGCTGGTGGCGTGCACTTGCGGTCAGGTAGTACTGAATGCTGCAGCACTGAAGCGGCACCAAGGCATCCATCACTGCCAGTCCAATGTGCTACCGTTACCCACACCTTCTGCCACTCAACCTGATCCAGCACCTGCTGCTGTTCCACAAGCGGAAGCACCGCCGACTCCAGATGCATCACCGGTGATAGCACAAGCTAGCAGAGACACCAGCCTGGTGCGGGATGCGACTCCATTTCTACCGGCAGACAACGACACATTCTTGCCAGAAAGCAGGCCGCCAAGTCCAGAAGCGGCAGCAGAGAACAGTGCACCCAGCCCGCAATCTGACCTGGACGGTCCCACGCTGCCAGATC